>JTDE01000606.1:161568-171661 GCA_014338405.1 Paragonimus skrjabini miyazakii
GGACCTTATGTGAAAGTTGAGAATATAGCTGCAAGTTCGGCCGTGAATAGGAATAAGGGTGAGACAAGCAAGTATTTGTGTATGATTAAAGACAACTTAGGTCAAGAAAGTTATACACATTGTACTCAAAATCCGCATTATTCCCATGCCTTTATGGATTGCCAACAATCCATAAAACCCATGTGGCTCTAAGACCTGTTTTTGTTGGGATCAGCTCTCCTTCCAGTGGATTTACAAGGTATTTGACAATCACTGGTGGGGAAATCGGGTCATTCTAACAAAAACCCTCATGACTTTGTACATAGAATTAGCTCGATTTCTGTTGAACGCGCCGAAGTACTCATTCGTTTTGATGTCATTTGCCATTGTATCCCAGACAATCAGAAAATTATTGTTATGTAACACAACCTTGGAATATAGAACAAAGTTACCTGCCGACCAGATTGTAGCTAGAATGTTCAGAAATGAACCACTTTGTTTGTTGTTTATTCAAAAACGAGGACTAACCATGAAATTTCTACTATCCCCCGTTCTAACAAATGTTTGTATGGAAAAATTTTAGCAGAAGACACTAAGTCGGTTTGAAAGTCCACTGAAAGTTTGATGTCGCTGAACAGACGACACTTTTGTGATTATGGATCGACAATTCAGGTTGAAACATTTTTACAATACCTTTGTGACGATCCACGTGTGATCGTTGAGTTACGCGTAGCCCAAAAACGGATCCCAAATTGAAAACAAGATTGGATCCAAAAATTTCCACGGTACTATTACAGAAATGCATCAATAATTACAAAAAGCAGACCTCAATCGTTCGCGACCATAGTCTCGTCTAGCAAAATCAATAGTTTCTCAAAAGGACCAGTAAGGTCAAAGGTGAGTCGTCACGTCAGTAGGCCTGGACAAGAATGGTTACTCACATCGCGGACATTTAATGACACATTAGTTCAATAAAACAAAATGGGGTGGATGAGGTAGTGGGAACAAGTGCCAGATTAGTGGGAAAAATAGGGAATGCAAACGATGGGGACGAATTTTCTCAGCTCATCGACCAACAAATCTTCAACCTTAATCGAACGGATTCAGTAAAATCAAATGGATAATGCAACTCGAATGTGGTAGTGTCCAGCTGCCATTTCTGGATTGTGTGGTTTATAGGATAGGACGGAGCCTTATGACCACCATGCATCTGAAAACCGCAGAAGCACCTAGTATTCATAGTTATCAATCCGCTCGCTGTAGGCGGGTTATTGATAGCATTGCGAAGTGAATGTTCCAAAGAGCCTTGCATTTGTAAACTGATGCGGTTAACAAAAAATAACACACAAAGGAACAGTGGTTATGTTAGTAAACAGAGGCTACCTTAAACAGTTTCTTAAAAGACACCAAAAGAGAGTACTTAATTCTTTATCAAGAACACTAAGGAAATGAAAAGAACACTGCTGTTATTCCAATCAACGAAGGTATATTAGTGGCTAATCGTGGAAACCGAAACGAAGTATGCATTGAGATTGTTTTCCGAAACAGGATAACATAGCGTAAAATCTTGGTGCATCATAAGAATCTCTTGCCTGTTGATGAAACTAGTAACTGTGTATATAAAATAAAATGTAAGGATCGTCCGTAAGTTTATATCAGACACATTGTACGAGAATTTAAAATGAGAGTAAACGAGTGATTTTGCAGTGTAAGAAAGTAGGATCTTCTAGAATTTCGAATTTGGAAAACAACGTTTTCTGTTAGCGTTATTAGAAGTGAGTTTTTGGGGTGATCGAGGTGTTCATATGAAGCAGAAAGTATTGATGGATACTTGAATACATTTTTCGGCTACTGAGATAGTCGATTATGTAATTAAACCTGTAGACTAGGAACGGTTCAGAAAATAGTTTCTTAAAAGTTAATGACAGACTGGTATATATAGTATTGCTCAAATAACTCTACTTATTGATGTGGCTGTAGATACTGCAGTAACAAAGAACATTGTACTGCCTTTCTTTCGCGGTTTAAGAACAACAAAACTGTGAGAACAAAGCAACATAACACGTGTGGAGTTAACAAGGATTGATAATAGGCAACTTGATATGCATGGGTAAAAGTTTTCCATGACACAAGGCATATTAGAAAAGGTTTCTAGTACGTGCTACATGAGCCATCGGTCAGTTTTGAATGTGTTATTCTGTGATTTCTTTGTGTTGGTAGTTAATCTGTAGTGTATATCTCCCTGGTTGTATGAAATAAAGTCCCCATTGATCCCCGTTTGAGTGCAATAAGTGTTAAACTGGGAAATAGCAACTATTACTTCTCCTATATGGACTTGAAATAAACAGATCGCCCGGATATCTAGTGTTTAGAGCTTCTAAAAATGGCAAACACTTGTTGGACTCTATCACAGACAGTGAGGTTTGGATAATTGTAGAGAGAAGTAAAGGAGCAATCTTAAGTTAAGACTGGAATATCATCTAAGCAACGTTTGTATAGCAAGCTCTGATAAATTATTTCATGAAATTGTCTTTCATACGTTCCTAAGAACATACAGAGTCCATTTGGTTACCCATAGCTATAACTCTAATAAGTAAACAGCTCAAATCTTTGAATTCAAATGTAATGTATTTTGTGCAAGCAAAAACTAAATCTCTAGGAAAATCCCAATGAGTGCACAAACTTACATTCAGAACGGAAATAACATTGCATAGATGAGCAAAGATCTCTCACAAAGGTATGTAGGAGAATATAAAATTACCGACGACTGAATACTTCGTTTGCAAATCAACCGAAGTTTTGTACCAAATTTCTGTTAACTTGAAAGACTTTTGAGTGCACTTAAGGACAATATTACATGAGTTGGACAAGGGGTGTGCATTAACTAACACGCAGGCTAATGGTATGCCTAATTAACTGTCGACAATGTCGGCTTTAATGGGAAGCCTACCTTGTGAATTTTGGTAAACTTCTTGTATCGAGTATCTGCTTGTCTGCTCGCTTAAGCTTCTCATAATGGATATCATACAAATACCCGTTGTAACATGCAAGCCGGCTGTTTCTCCTCGGGTTGTCCGTTACACTTACGGACCAACTTTGGGGCAATGTGGAGACACCAGGGGACAGCGTTCTTCCGAAGTAGGGGGTTCCAGCAACAATTCTGTAAAAGGAAACAATAAGAACAAGCATGAGCCAAAGGCCCAGTAAGCCATGCAGACGATTTACACAAACGGCGCCGAAAACACAGCAGCACGCTCCATCGCCGATTCAAATTCAACTAGTGCGCGCCTACTGGTTTCGGTCGCACATTACCCCGTATAACATCAATGATTGTAACTTCCTTTACATTCTTTTCTCAATGAAGAAGCTGTTGTCAGTAGTGATATCTAGTTAAACGTTTCACAAATCAGAAAATGTCCCATTTCTTGTGAATACATACTTATCTATATTTAATATAGCAATACCAGAAAGTATTTCTGTTCCAAGGAAAACTAGATCAGTCACTTGTTGAACTATACGACGGCTCTATATTATTTCGTAGACAAAAAACAAGGCTGGACTACTGTGCCAGGTGGAAATTCATAGGAGATCTTGATCAGTTTTGTACAACAACAATCCATGTTGTATTTGATAGCTCACTTGTCCAAACTGCCTTACCGAATCTAAGTTCAATCATTTTGTTCTGTACAATGGTGTGACTATTAAGACTGGAATCATCAGGTGTATAGAGAAGTTCATACACGGAATATAAGGAAGTGTTCAGCGAATTGTCAAAATTCCTGTTCGGTTTCTCAAAGGCACACATGGAGAGTTGCATAACACGACTGACATTGTTCAACTGTTTCACAGAATTCCTGCTCTCTCGTGGAAACACGTTTAATCGCTTATATCTAAATGTGAGTAAAAGCTACATAATTTTTCTGCGTGAAATCTGCTTCTATCTACTCTTCGGAATTCTGCTAGACAAGAAAATGAAAATCTATCAGAAAATAAATATGTCTTTGAAGAGTGATAAACCTCATAACACAGTTCTAGTCATCCATACAAATCGTTACGAAACCGAAGAAACAGGAAAAACAATTTAATCAAGATTTACTGTAACAAACACTTCAACACTTTCAAGAAGGTATTACCATTGATTCACCTTGAGATCTGCGCAACGTGGTAAAGGCCAACGGAAGTTTTACTAAACAGCTACGCTGGCTGACCAAATCAACGACAGCGTGGTTAGTGGCATCAAACAGATGTACACTGTTTTAAGAAACCATGTTATGAACCTAAAGCCTGACAGAATTATTAATAATTCCATGTCATAAAAAAATACAGTAAAGCGTTCAAGTGTTCTAAGATGCCACCACAAAAATAGCTGCTAAATACATTTATCTCGACGATGTTTTAATTAGAAAAACTAGATGTCCACTGAGCTATCCAGCTTTGTGGTTCACAGTAACACATTGTATGCATGGTGTAATATAACCGAACAGCGCATGTTTTCATTGACACCAGGAAGTACTTAGATGTTTACTAACAACTCCATTATGATTTCACTAGTGCACTTTTTGGTCTGTGGACTACACTGAAATTCCCACAATTTGAACAAGGTCATATTGATTAGCCCATCATTAGCACTTTTCGAACAGTCTAATTACTGTCAAAAGAGCCTAATCTGGAAAACGGATAATGTTAATTGAATCGATCTTTTTGCCATGGAAGAAAAAACAGTTTTCGTTAATTAAAACAAAAATGCACACGCTCGTTATTTTATGCTGTCTACGTGCCGCATTACTTTTTATTTGTCAAGTCATGTTTTTAAATGATTCTTCTATATTTGTCCTTGTGTTGGCTAACTGCAAAAGTACGAACGATTCGTGTGAACGGAACCACAAATTGATAAATTCAGCATATGAGTTTTCAAGCTTGTCGTTATTCGTACAATGTGTAAAATAAACAAATGTTTACAGATATTCCAAATAACTTGTTGAAGTGTGACACAAAGTTGTACGAGAAACTAATCGTACAGTAAAGCCTGGATCGCACCTTTTAGGATAGTGAATGTGTTAACTTTGATGAAATTTTGTCCAGTGAGCAGAAGGGGTTAAGTGACCACCGTCATTGGTCGCTTTTGTATTTCAGCCACACTGCCGTTTTTCGGTAAGAAAGAACTCTGTATCCCTAAGTGTAACTTTCACTATAGCCGTTTACCAATCGATGAATGCCTTGTGTGGCGAAAGTGAGCCGACCTCTTTTGTCAGATAACATCGTCAGTCTTTGGATCCGGATTAGTATATTTAAGCTGACTACACTGCTTAATAGTTTAATCATATTTTTAATTCCTTTGTTAGTTGATGTAAAATGTAAACAGCTTTAAAGACTCTCCTATATTAATCCTCATCTTTTCGTTAGTGACCTCTTATTCGGATGGCAATTTTGGTACAGTACACCAATCCGTAAACTTTCAAGGTAAAAATTAGGTTGCAAAATAGGCCTGAGGTTCAATAAGTCTTCACAGATCTGTATCCAATAAAAATTTATCTTGCTGTCATAAATAATCCTGCCGTCATCGTATATACTAGGTGAATTTACAACGTTTACTGTGTTTGTTCAAACGACGTATGTCCCGGAATCTGACCACGAACCCAGCTCGTGAAGAAAGATCTAAGCGTTCCAAATGAATTTGTTGCCGAGATGTACTAAATCGATTCATACAAACTAAACATCACTTTCTTTGACCACTCTTTTGAATCAAAATAGAAGTTGGGCCAAACCCTTTTAAAAGCAGCGTCGGAATAGACTTTTACACTTGTCTAGGATCAACAGCAGTTAATATCTCTTGCAGTATCAGGGCTTAAATTGTGATTCACATTTTCCTTTAGGCAACATCATACCATTATACCTACATCAAACACGAGTAAATGATCACACCTAACTGTTAGACTAGGTTGATTCGCCGAAGTTTTCTTTACGTTGTCACAGACTTGAACTGACATTGCGTTGTTTGGAGTGATCTCGAATTAATCGGTGCATAATAAAAACATGAAATTCTACAGTCAACGACTAGATAAGCTGAATCCGATAGAACCATTTTTCCGAAGCAGTATGCCAAATGGCGTTACAATAAATTTTTCACAAAGACTGGGCATTACAGTCATGCATATTAAGCTGTCAGGCATAACATGCATGTTGTTATGGTAACAGAAGATAACGAATTCGAATGAACTGACTTCATACAAACCAGCAAACTTGAATGTTACACAGTAAACTACGACTGTAACTTTTGACAACAGATGGTATGACAAAATGCTTTCATTGCAGTTTGGTGTATTTTTCAGTTAAATAACGCAGTCTCCAACACTCTGTTGCCCGGACGAACTGACCACTACATTCACTCAAGTGTGTTTTCAAAAAATATCAGACGTGTATTCAGAGGTTATCTTTTGTATGTGCGATAGTGCCAGAGAGCACACTAAGTTCTTGATGATAATTTGTAGATATACAGGACGACATATGATTATCAAGCCGTTCTTGTTGACATAGCGGAAGTAAGGGACGTAGAGTTTCACGAATCCTCAACCCAGGTTCTACTGTGAACTGCTGAACAGTTGCTATAAAGTTGTTTCTGATTAACCGACGTGTTCAATGTTTGGTCAGGCCATCGGTTAGATAGATCTTAGATCGATTAGATACCATTTAAATTAGTACCTAGTATGTACTTTACACTTCCTATATCAAAGCATTTCAATATTAGCAGTGTATGGTCTATATGTCATTGCCATAGTTGTAGGATTGTCTTTAATAACCGAACTGTCTCCACAGTTTGCATGATCAATTCGGAGATGATTCCATACAAGAACAATCCCATTAACTCAACAACTGAATCCGAACTGTACAGATGGGCATAGTTTCTAAAACTTTTTTGTATTGTTTGATCAGTTTGATTTAGTTGGTCGCAGCTGAGTCCATAAAGTCGTACTGTCTTGCAGCACGTACACTTTCCCGGGAGGTTACTGAAATGCTCATGCATATTACAGTCTGACAAAGATTTGTAACATTCGGTTTTATAAGTGACAAGCATCACAAATTTTGTACAGCTAAACTTATTACATAAACATCTACGTGAAATAACCTTATGGTTCCCAGTTAATAAACGAGGATATTTCAGTCGAATCAACCTCTCTCAATTATACGTTCTATGATGCCAATACGCTCTTCACTTTACGTTAAAAAAGTGTTGTGACTGACTTTGTGGCCATCGTAGATCAGCAATTTGAAACTTGTATTTCGGCACAGCAAAAATTGCAATAAGTCTACTGGGCCCAACTCATATATATATACATATATATATATATCGATTTTACCTTCGAAAATGAGAGGTTCTTGTATAACTGGTTGCCAGGCGGCTGTTTGGAGAAGTTCCATCGTATGAATGGGAATCTTGGACAGTAGCTCGGAGACAGTTCAAAATCTGTCGTGAATGAGAAACAACTATGGACTTGTGTAGAAATAAACCAAGCACCTATAATTAAGATCTATAAGCTTTCAACTGAAACTGTTCATAACCACTTGTTTGCAACAATGAAGATAAACTCATGATGTAGCTTGGGCCGTGTAATTCTGTGAACATTGAGGAAAGTGCGGTTTACAAATAACTGTCCATTTTTAAGAAGTAGAGGTAACAAGAGCAATTCTAGGAAGGAACCACTGCCACAATTATGAATGGATGGTTTAATATCACTCGCACATCTAGGCATGCAAGGAATCCTACGTTAAATCGCAAAACCTGTTTACAATAGTTGTTTAATGGTCCGTGAAGAGAATTATACACTAATTGTTTAAGCAACCAAGAGGAATAGTCGAGGTAATATCATATTGCTGTGAAATCGCAAATAACACACTGAAGAGTTTATCCACCAAACTTTCGACAATGATGAACAAGCAACAACGAATAAAGCAGTACTACAACGTTCCGCCATAAGCATAAATACAGTTAAGATTTTTTATAAAAAGCCTCAGACTCATTCTACTTTTCTCTAACGAATGATCAACTGCTCTACCACTTTGAATTGCTAGTCGGTTCTGCAACCAGGTGTTTATAAATTGAACACATTGAACAGCTATGAATTTGGAAGATGACCTTTTTTGTAGAATTTACACATTCTAGTTGAAATAAATTAATCAAACTAGCTAACGATTGTTTGAAATGAGTTGAATTTGTTTCAGTGCACAATGAATGTCGCTGATATTTAGTATCAACTTTTGCATTCATTTAGGTTAGTCAGTCAACGCGCTTCGAAAAAAAGCAATTGTCTCTAGTACTCATCAAGTTGCAATTAACTATTACGATACATTCTCACCCAAACAAGCACTTAAATCCCAAACCGAATGGTTTTGAGGATACCAAGTTTACTATAACGGAAATGATTTCAAATTATCTGCAGCTAAAGTTTTACATCAAGAATTCTGGTTGCATTCACTTGCTAATAATGTTCACTTCATTTCAGATTGATGAGGGTGCACATAGTAGCGGTTGCTCTACTTCAAATTGACATCCATGCAGTTAGAAACTTCAAATCAGTTTGATGTGAAATTTTATTTAATCTACCATATACCGGCTTTGATTATTCAAAAATAGAAGAGACGTTTAGATGATTTACAATAAATGCTATTCACTTTTGGTCCCTTGTTTCACACTTGGATTGACTTTAAAGTCGTTTTATTTAAGGCTTATGTTTTAGTATTAAGGGTTGACCGCATGTAAGTTCAGATTTTTAAATTTTGTTTCGAATGAGTTGGCTGGTACGTCTTCCTGAACCTGAGGTCTGTAAATGTGTTCAAATGATATCAACCAACTTTCAAGTGACTAGTTTCTATCGTTCAAATTCACTGTTCCGTTGGAACACCGACATATATATATATATTTAAAACTGTACTTTCATTTCAATAATCTGATTGATTACGGGAAAATTAATGCAAACTTTTCGCATTTTTCGGTCACAGTTCGACGGTTGTTAGTCTCCTCCTCACTCATTTGCCTATACCAGATTTCGGTGTAGAATGTGACAGCTGTGGAGGTATATCCACCCTGAATTCGGCAGCAGTTTTTGATTATGACTGAACAGATGTCCAGGGTTTGTGAACCGATTAGCATACACATTGCCTCTCGTAGTCTACATCTCTCTTTTCAGATAAGAGGCTTTGTTAACTCGGTAGACATATAGGTATATATATGTGGAGACTAGGAGATAGACAGAGACATTTTGAACACGGTGCAAACGTGCAATCGATTTTGTGAGTTTCAGTAAACAAAACTGTTCTATATATCCTTTTTTGTAAGTCATTGTTTCATGAGAGTTTCGAGAACGTGTTTCAATAAGCCATGTATGTTATTATTTGAAACAATTTCAGTTTTAATATTTCGGCACTATCTATCGATTAGTTAGGTCATAAAACTACAACACTTGTTAGGTTGAGATGAAAATTAATCAATTCTTCCGTCAGTTTTGAGTACTACATTGGAGTGCTTTCGTGAACTAAGTCACAGGTGGTCATGTGTCTGATTAACAAAAACATACCAAAATTATGTTTGTGGTCAGAAATTCTCATATATTAGTGCACCCCCTTAACGATTCACTTCAGAGTGAGTAGCAGTGAGTGAAATAATTTTCCTGTCAGGCAGTTTCATATCTAATCGATTTCGGAAAACACGGTGATTCTAAGAAATATGTGTTTATGCGTGCCCCATTAAATAACACAATATTACTGTAACATGAAACCGGTCCACTACAAATAGTTTGTTCTTCTGTAGGTGTTGCACTTAAAAATCCCTTACACATATAACGTTGAATTTAACCATATCGCACCATGTGTTAAGTTCATTTTTTTGCGGTACCAATTAAGGAGACAATTTTGAGGTGAAAGTTGTGCAAAAGGCACAATTTTTGGAAATGAACCAATGATTGAACCACTGATTGAGTGAGTATCGGCAAGCTGTCGTTCTGGACAACGTGTCCAATTAGCAATTTTCTTGATGGCCAATTCAACAATCTGACAGGCAACATTTACCACCATTACGTAACTAGGCAGGAAAGAGGTTGGTTTCCGACAACCACACAGACGG
>JTDE01000606.1:173156-190231 GCA_014338405.1 Paragonimus skrjabini miyazakii
GTAAACATCTTCTACGTGACCGCTGGACACGCCGCAATTAACAGCAAAACGAAAATTACCGCAATTGATAACGACATGTATATTTCACTAAACTCGGTTAAAACCTTTGTCACATCTATTTCCTCTAGTTCTGTCAACATAGGGTTATTTTTAAGTTTGGAAACTCAAGTGCTTCATGAACACTTGACTGTTTATCACAGTGAAACTCATAAATGGATCACGCGCCCCAGTAACTCAAAGCATACTTTGTTGATACATCCAGCCGTAACAGTGTCTGTGGTTGAACGAACTCTTCGCGATTTTTGTGGTCTACTATAACCTTTAAGATTAACATTATCTAATTTACTGATAAGCAGATTGGCAGATTTAACACTTTTGAGGAGACTCAATTGCGAAAATTCTGGACTCCGGCTGAATTCGAACCAGCGACAGAAACAACATTCACATTTGATGAATTCCATGTGACACAGTTGATTGGGTGAGTAACTAGTACCACTTGTGAAATTTCTGAGCATCTGGCGTGGTTTCTTAGCTCAGCTGGTAAAACATTTGCCGCGTTTCGACATTGTTGTTTCTGTCGCTGGTTCGAATCCAGCCGAAGTCCAAATCTTTCGCATATGGGTCTCTTCTAAATTATCTAGTTTCATTCTCTCGTACGACCTTTCATAGAAGGGATTGAAAAGTTTTGCTGTCCTCGTTTTCTGTACTTCACTCGTGATTCAGTGAGTTTCTATATTTTAACGAATAACGTTGATGTACCATTATTTGTGACGGCTTTTATGGAGGTATTGCCTGTAAGTGGTGAAATTGATGTTAACTGAAACAACACTAAGAGTGTGTTTTACGTGAATGGATACCGTACATCTGCGTTGTCGGAATACGTGTTCTAAACCATGCTAAATGAAATAATAGTCAACCAAACCCTAGGTCGTAGGTTTCGGCAGTCCACAAGGTCATCATGAAGCAGGTGTGAATTTCAAAGTAACTAGCTGAATACTTGGTTACTGTTGAAAAGTAAGCTATTTGAATCTTTTGCAATACAGTTGTGTGACGGTTGGTCTGTTCTTCTTTTTTAGACGTTATCTACTATCTTCCAGCTAACTTGTAACGCCATGCACATTGAGGCAAATTATGGGCATCGATGGAGCAACGGTCGACGGCCTGACAATAGTGGAAACTTCCAGAATGACACAGTAGTCAGACCATCTCGTTGGAACAGCACGTCGGTAAGGGCCAAATCGCGACGCCAGACGATCACACAATCTCAGAGTTCGCAAACCCACACGCCCAAAGGCTCAGCTGAGTACACGCAGTCACCTGTAAAGCATTACTCTTCTGCTTATAGCTCAATGCATAACTTTTCTGGAGTGAATCCCATAACAAGTACACGATCAATGGATCGTGAAGTATTATATGATGGTCCACGTAGAACCAAGTCAGCCAATCTAAATGGTAGTGTTACCACCAGTCCGCACTCCTGCGTATCCAAACACTCCAAATTTTTTGTGGACCATGAATGGACAATGAATGATTCGTCCCAAGGGCACGGCGGACCGAAACCACTCTCACCACATATCGTAAACAAACTGCAGGAAAAATTTGATAAACGCGTATTACGCCACTGCATGTCTATAAATAACAGCTCAGGTAGCGGAAATACATCGAATAAAGTATGTAAATATCAATTAATCGCCGCATTCTTGGTTAACGGTGGTGCAGTGGAGGCTTGGCACATATATGCTCCAATGCCTGTGGATATGGGTCGGCCACAGGAGGAGACAGTTGGAACCAGAACACTGGAACTGACTCAACGGAGGCTTCGCTTATTACAACGATATTATTCAGGAGCTAGACAATATGTCATCTTGTATGTAAATAGTAGCTTCGCGGAACATTATTTGCCAATGGGTTTAGCCACTGACCCTCGAGCAAATAGTCTTGAAGTACACGGCAAAAGCATACCACACCGTGCATCCACACACTCCGAGTTAGCACGTGAAGGTCATGGTGTCGTGTCTCGTATGTTCTCCAGCATTCCTTTTCATTCACGTGCCTGCAAATCTGATGAAAACATGGCCCACGAGACCATGCGAGAGTCTACTCAGACCCACCGTTGCACGACAATTACATCTCCACATCGCTGGCGGAGAATGCTTCGTCGGGATTTATCGTTGCCACAGTTACAGTCAGAAAAAGTACCTCATTTCACTCCCTCCTCTTTCGCCTTCAGTCAGACTCCGACTTCGATTGAAACAAAACCGCCTATCTCGCTATCCCACACACAATCACGCCAAACGTTTATGCAAAGGCTACTCGTACATTTCTGGTCTAAATACGGCCGACCAAAAGATTCGAAATCTGTGAGCTTAAGTCGTTCCAGTGGTAAGATACACAATGATACGAAGGCAGATGTTGAAGAACCGCACGAGAAAGACTCTACAAGCAGTGGTCTTATCAACTTCAGCTCAACTACGGGTTCCAGCACAAGTGATAACCACTTGACTTATGCAGAGCAAGTCGAAGATGAACTAGAGGAACACAGAGGAGTGGAACGTTTGCATGAACCTACAAAAGGTTCTACTGCACAAACCGCAAACATCCAAGAGGCGGATGTGTGTGCAAGTATTCGAAGTGAAGTATGGCTACCCAAAACTCGATAAAAGTTCACAGCCTTCAATAAATTCAGGTGAGAAGATCTTTTCATTTATCTCAGTATTTTCTTTTTACGATCATCCAATCCAATATTTTCTATCGTCATTGAACTCTGACATTTGTTGGTTTGACCGAAACGATTGGACCGATGGCCTACCTTTTTCTATTGTTAAGCTGTACTCAATAAAGTGATCCGACAGGGAAAATTTTCGATTCCGACTGGATTTGAATCAATGTCAAATAAATACTCATTTGATTCTATAACACAGTTAACTGATTAACCCAAAAACAAATTCAGCTTGCTACTTACTTTGATTCAGCTCGTATCGTACTAGTTTGTCATCAGTAGTCAAAATGATCCTACCCCTATATGTGAAATAGAAGTAAGAACTCATTTCATCTGCATGGCTAAAATTTCAGTGTTCCAAGGTATTAGCAGTGTGTTCATTCTTGTCGGTCACTTACACAAAACGGTTCCGTATATTTGACAAGAACATGTTAGGAGGGACAATAAATGAACACATTGTGCTGTATTGATATCTTTGTCATTATCATGGCAACTATACTGGTTACGTCAACCGAAGCAACGTTCAAGCAGTTGGCCAAAGCTACATGACGAGGCATAGTTCTCAAAAAGTCAACTTCAGGTTCGAAACACGTAGCAACATAAGGAATGGAATGCCTGCATTAACGAATTCATCTGTCTCCCTGAGATGTTTTCCAATTGATGGCGCCGATTTTTAAACCAGACAATACGCCCTCGGTTTTGTTAACATGTTCGTAAGCCCCGGTCAGAACCCCAGGCAACCATAATTACAGGTGAACTATCAGCAACTGTAGTAAAGTCATGATTTTCAAATGCATCGTGATGAATGCCAGAAAAGATAACGATGGGTATTTAGAGGCTCTTATTAGAGAATCCCAAATATTTTCTTGGAACCTAACTGGACAGAGTTGCGTTCGGCACTCAGAGGCACCCAAGTGATACATACCAAGCGAACAAGTGCATTGAATATATGTATATGTGTAAAGTCTGTTTTTCTTGTCCAGACTGTTTTACTTTAAGCATATCGAGTGATAAAAAATTCAATCAGACAAAGTAAATAAAACAGTTTTCTGTTATGAATATCTCGCAGACCATCATTTATGTGACTTTGCGGGGTATTAATTATTCAGTACTTAGTTACCATTTCTTACTGGACTCTGCACATAATCTCCAATACCTAACCTCATCACACACAAGTTCGGTAACTCCAACTACTGACCAGATTATTAAGGATGATCAGCGTGTTGCTTCCAGTTGTCTAAGCAGGCATTAAGTCGTGAACTGAACCACCATTATTTTCCATCAGGAAGACGTTCCAGTCGTTAGTGTGACATGTATCTAATCCTTTTCACACTGATTTCTCTTCACTCAGCCTTTCGAAATGAAATCTTGTCTCCACATTGCATCTCTCACTTTTCAATGGGCAGCCATGTGTTTCTGTTGGTCTGTGTTTGTCATTAGACCAAAAACACTAGCTTTCTATTCAACCAACTTAACTAATAACAGTCAGTTAGGGAATCAGATGGGAAACGTTGCCATGAATGAGTGACTGTCGTTTGTCACGCGCCAAGTTCAAAGTGGTTAAGTTGAAATCACATTAACAGAGGCAAGTCTTTTCACTCATTCTACCCTAGTAACTACTCTGTCATTAAGTATCTTCCAAATTTTGTTAAGTCTGAGCGATCTCAGTACGTCTCACATACAATGTACATGTGTGATCCATGGTGACTGAGTCATACAAACCATCTTGTGTAGTTTTTGTCCACACACGTAAGCTTAGAAGTATACAGATATCTATATTTTCAATAAACCTGTCGACTTCAGAGGATAACTTTGCAAGACAGTTGACTACTGTGGCTGCCATAAAAATAGTAATAATATCAATAACACATTATAATAATGTAAACTTTAGTATGTTTCAAAAGACAATCTTAACTAGGTTCAACCAGCACTAATAACTGAGCTAACAACTGAAGTCAACTTAGTAGATACCGTGAATCCGATTAACCGGTGCACCTCTCATAGCCCTGTGAAGGTCAGTATATATATGGGATAACTCAGTCACGCTTAATGTGATATATCTCGGCTAGTGGTGAAAATTTTCACTTAGAAATTACGGGGTTCGTGTTTATACTTCTGTAATGTGCGACCGAAACCAGCAAGCACACTTTTCCACTTTTGGTTTTACTTTACACTATCCCCTACTACTTAAGGCAGCGTCCACGATGCCACGTGCTGGCCCCCTTCTGGTGGAACTTCAACTTCTCACCCTATCTCTAGAATACTGTTTGCACCTCCTCCTGGGTCGTTGTCGCTGCCATCTGTGAACGGCTTCAGGCGGTTATAATGGACAGCAAATGGCCCATTCCATTGTCACTGCAATTTCCTGGGGACACCGGGATGCCCCGTCTCCTTGTGTAACCATACTTTATCCCCAGGTCTCAGGGGGGCTCCGAACACTCTTTTGTCTTATTACTCCTTCTGGTGCCGATGTGTGCCCTGCAAATGCGTTCTTGCCATTTCATGTGCCAGTCGTAGAGTATCGATCAGCTTGCAAGCGTACTCCGCCACCGTGGGCTGTATTCGATTGGCCGAGGGCAGGCAGATATCAGATGGTAGTCGGATTTCTTGGCCAGTCCAAAGTAACACGCAAGCCGGCTGTTTCTTCTCTCATTGTCCGTTACACTTACGGACCAACTTTAGGGCAATGGAGAAACACCGGGGAACAGCATTCTTCCGAAGTAGATGGTTCCAACGACAGTTCTTTAAAAGAAAACGACAAGAAACAAGCATGAGTCAAAGGCCCAATAAGCCATGCACACGACTTACACGAACGATAATTAAAACGGCGCCGAGAACACAGCAGCATGCCCTGTTACGCAATTCAAATTCGACCTGTGCGCGCTTGCTGGTTTCGGCCACACATTACACTTCCATTTAGAACGGATATCCCCACTTCTGCGTCTCACTTTGCCGAGTGAAACATTCACATCGGGGACACCATTTCGAACTAGACCGATTGAAAAAGTAACTGAATGCAAAACACAAAATAGTCTCGTGGCTACCCTATCCAGTAATCTAATTAGATTGATACAAAAAGCGTTCGTTGTTGAAGCAAAGGTGTAAAAAGTAGTACATACTAGCTGTCCACTGGTTTGGGTATATTATAATCGGCTCGAACTTCGGCGTGTGTTCTGTGGTTAAGCATAATATAAGTTTTATTGCTAAGTACTGTGATGAATTTGATAGTGTAGGAATGATCCAGTCTCAAAAAATTTGGACTTCGGCTGCAGTCGAACCGCCGAAAAAACAACATGCCAAAACGATGTAGGTACTCTACAACCTGAGCTACTAAGCTACGTCGAAGAAACAGAAGTTCCACAATTAGGCTTCGTTATGTACCCAACTCAATGTTTTATTTTTTTTAAGTCCATCAAAATGATCGAAGAGTCTGACTGTCCAAACAGGATTTCTTACTTAGTGGCTTCGCAGCTCAGCTGGTAGAGTTGAGCATGCTGTTTCTGACGCTGGTTCGATTCCAGCATAAGCCCGGTTCTTTCACAATCTGATTGTTTTTACTATAGGTTGATATATCACCTAGAGTATACTGGTTCCAATTTTTGGTTTTGTTTTAGTGGAAGGAATTTCGTGATGTCCAAGTTATCCCATGCATTTTAAAATGTAATGCATTTTAGTAACAAAATTAACATTTTTGTCACCAATTGAAATTCAACAAACCTGCAGCACAGATTATCTAATCAGTGAATTAAGTTCGCAATTTAGAGCGCTTCAGTAACTAGTTGCTACCTATCATACAGGAAAATTGAAATGAAATTAGGACGCTGTATAAAATTAATCTGTAAGACGGTAAGCTCGAATGATCACAGACTGTCAGAAAATGTGAAAAACTGGAGGCAAACACACAGAACTTTTCAGGTTAATCAGAAATTTTGTTTCACAAACAGCTACCAGTGCATGAGCAGTAGCATTCGCCAAATCGAAACGCTTTACATAGCAGGAGTTTTTCTCCGGGAAAACCAGTGCTTTAATTATCAAACGTTCAATTGTGTACAGAAAGCGGAATCAACATCAGATCGGTCTTACGGAGATTTAACTTGACAACGAATGATGTGAGAGCAATTTCTTAGCATATATTTGGTTGGAATGGATTTCGCGTACAGTATGTCCAGTGTGTGGTTCAATGCATGACAGAAGTTTACTTAACGACATCCAGGACTATGTTTGTGATTGGTAAGTGCCGAACATATAGGTTTGCCCTAATTATTAGATCGTTTCAAAGTCTGGTACAGTATACCCGTTCGGACTTGTAGTTGCTTCAATTCGATGTTTTGCTTCCAATCGAAATAAATCGGCTTGTTTTCTCTTTAATGAAGTGATATTTAATTTGTCAGCTTATAGACATGCATATTGCGCTACATGTTAGAGCCTGACATAGTTGTTTCGTAGAGGGCATTAGTGGGAAAGTACAACGTAAGGCTACGAAACGGATTATGAAACTTATGAATTGTAGGGGGTTTTGGTTTTCATATGGATTGGAGGTCATCCACAATTGATTGCAGCTGTCGCATTCCCATAGACTTTTCAGTCTACACGGTCAACACGGTTGCCTCATGAACAGCGTGGCCGTGGTTCTAGTCTCAGCAGTGGTAAGGATATGCATTACTGACGGGCTCTAATGAGAGCGAAACTCGAGTCTAATGCTTGTTTTCGAAAGGGTCCGACTGGAAAGTCTATGGGAATGTGACAGATGCGATTAATTGTGGGTGATTTTCAATCTGCATGCAAATCCCCGACTACTCATCAGTACTCGAAAAGATAAGTGTTGTTTGCGCGTTAGGGCCGCCTGTGTGTCCCACGCTCGTGTTAGGACCCAGCTGCGTTCCGATTGGTCGCACCTTCGACGACCAACGACATTCGTCCACGCAGTTGTGGATATGAAAATTTAGTCGTGCTTCTCTCGGATTCACGTGTTCTCTCTACCGCTGTTACAGCCTGTAAGGCTTAGCCTTGGTAACTCGCTTATATGACCACAACAATAAGCGCCGTCAAGGCGCATCAACAAGATAGAAACTCACGCATAGTGCTTCTTTTCTGAGCGGGTCCACCAAAAATGATTTCCGCTGATGGTGAAGACCGCAATTAAACGTAAGTGAGTGTTCGACATACTTCATGAACTCTAACGAGAGCGAAACTCTAGTCTGGTGCCTGTTTTCGAATGGGCTCGACTGGAAAGTCTATGGGAATGTGAAAGCTGCGATCAATTGTGGGTGATGTTCAATCTATATTATTATGAAACTGTTCTTTACCATGCTTGGGTAAGCTACACAAACTGGGTTTGTTCTCTGTGTGTCACAGCTATATCGCAGGTGATTTGATTGTAGTATATAGGATCTTACATCAACTTTAACAGATATTTACGCCAAGCAAAAATAATCACAGCAATTCTCCAAAGCTACAACATTAAATAACACGTTTAACTTGCAGGGACACTCTTTTAGTGGACGTGTACGCCCAATCTGAAACAACCTATTAGGGCTAGCGATAAATACGTCATCGGTGATTAAATTCAATCGATAACTTGATGTACCTATCTAGCACACTAAATCGAGTAGTCAACTAACTTGATCATTGAGATCGTCGCGATGGAATAGAGATAATCTTGACTCCCCTCTATTGATGCTGCGCAACTGATGTTGGCTGTGTTTTGGAATGCGACTGATGTACGCTTTCTAGACAATGGTTAAGTTTCTATTCCACCTATTATCTTTGGATTTTCTATTTTGCAGTCCTTCTATTACTGACCCCCTGAATGTGAAAAAATCTTCCGACGTATCTCTACTTTCTTGACCGTCCAACATACATTCAGGTGCGCATAGACATTGTTAGGTTCCCACGAATCCTATGAACCCATTTGAATCACATTCCTTGTACATAAAAAACTGATTATTTTATAGAGGATTTTGTGGCATGAATAGCGGAAATCATAAGATAAGCTTTATGTCATTCTTCAGGCTATATGTGTACATGTTCTCTATCTGGCGACATTCATTCGCTTATTACAACCAGACGCAGCCATGGGGAGTGTTCCTTGTTACATTGTCTCGAGTGTCTGAAGAATGTCGAGGAAAAACTGGCAACTTCTTCCCTCTACATGACAGATGTTCTACAACAGCAAAGTTACAATGTATTTAAATAATCCATCTTATACCATTGTAACATAACGTTTGGTAAAAAGTAGTAGATCAGCTTCAGTATATATTTCTAATACATAAATTATCTCGACCGATAAAATTGATTCAACCAAAGAGTGACTGAAATATTCTTATTTGGTATACCACTATTTGTCAAGCATTCTCCCTAAGCTCACGTGACTTACCTAAATGTTGGTATTCTTAACAACACTATAACAGGACATCATAGAAACTGTTAAGTGCCATGTAGCCATAACAAAAACTCTTCGGGTTAAAAATGATAACAGCAAAAGGAACGGCGGGAATGATTTCATAAAAACTCCTGTCTACATTGGAACACTCATCCATCTGTTTGTAACTTGTAACTAAAAACCAAGTTGAAAATATGGTCAGTAGATATCTAGAACACAGTAGTCTGTTTGAATTATTCCTTCACTCATTTACGAAATTCCGTGTACGTCATCGACACTAAAGTCGTCCAAAAGTAGTGTACTCACTACACAAGAATCTAACATCGACGATAGTTTCAACCAAAGGGGTGAATCCGGCTTACAGTAAATGACCTATGTGTCTATCTATAGAACAAGTCACCAGATTTTGATCTCGCATCGTATGAGAGTGGGCTACGACAGTGGCAAAAAGTGTTTTGTTTATCAGATGATGAAGTGGTATCTTTAACACATTAGCCAACCATTTAACTCCATGCAGTTTTGTTCACATAATCCATACAAGTTTGGCTGTAGAAAATAACTTACCTGGGAATCCTCCAACTTTTCTTTCAAACAGATACCACAAGTTTTGCTTTCCAAAGAACACCGGTGGTCCTTCATCATCATATGTACCATGACATCTATCACAAATCAGGATACATTAGCCAAATGTCATCGAAGATCGAAAGTGTTCATGAAGGAAATTATCTTCTTCCGAATCATACCTGTTCGCGAATCGGAACATATCTCTGAAACTGAAATTGATCTACCTGTATCCATATGCTGATTCAGATTGCAAATGCATTTACTATTGTACACAGATTTAGAGAATAAAGTTTCACATTTGAGCAGAAATTGTTGATTTGCTTTTAAATAAAAACGAAGAACATTCATTACTGTGCGCAGATTTTGTTTTCACTTAGTCTGTTGAGCCTCTTTAAATGGAATCATGATATGTCAATTTATTTCATGACGTAATTCTGGAAACCAAGATTATGATTCCTTCCACTTTTTTAAAAAAAGATGTACAGATTTATTTCCAACGCAAAACAACATCGCAGTAACAATACATGCCCACCGTACACTCGTGAGTGAAATAACTAGACACACTCACTTAGGTTTGGTTGACCAGGATGGCCCAGAATGGAAAATGACAGCTCACACATGGACCTTGACGTACATTTCTACGTGTACATTTGCTTCATCGAATCGTTCTTCCAAGTGACCCTTTCAGAATATCATTTGCCTAATGGCTAACCAATTTTCCCTGTAGTCAGCCACCTCTGTCACATTAGTCACTATATTTCAAGTACCCTACACGGTCTGACAAGGATTTGCAACGCACTGAAAACGGTTTTGTTTTCTGGTGAGTAGTAAGGGATTCTGGTTTTCATGTAGACTGAACATCACCCACAATTGATCGCAGCTCTCTCATTCCCAAAGACTTTCCAGTCGGACCCCTTTGATCAGCAGAAGCAATAGACTCGAGTTTTGCCCTCATTTGAGCTAGCCAGTAGTGCATATCCTTGCCACTGCCGGGGCCGGAACTCCGGCCACGCTGTTCATGAGGCAACCGTGCTTACCACTGAGCCATTGACCTCACTTTAGGCACGACCGAATTATCACATATAAACACTTAACCACTTTCGCGTGTGAATATTGATCAGGTTGCCCGACTGTCATCAGAACAGACGTAGTAACTGCCCTGTTAACTCCAATCGATGACCCCTCGACTATGACTTCTCTCCAAACTGAAATCATGGAAATCGTTGACTTGTTGAGCGGTACTTTGATCACTGGTGAGTAGTAGTGGAATTAACATACAGTAACTGTGACTCCTCTCGAGGTGATCGGGCAACCTGATCATTATTCAGAAGTGAAAGTGGTTGAGCGTTCGTATATGATTAGTCGGTTTTGTTTTCATTGCATGGCAACACAAATAGGTGTACAGAGCTGAATCGGTCAGTCGGTGCACTGTCATCCCAAACTACACAGTTCTTGCGGATGAACAACACTGATAGTACAGATTCTCGCACTACGTTTTTGTAATTCTAGCCTTTGGGGGTCTGGTCCGGCAGGACCAATTCACACCTACAATATGACCCAATTAGGCCTGATGCACGAATTAATTCACCATCACCATGTCTCACTCAATTTCGTTAGTAGAAAATCAGGAAACCACTCATAAAATGGTGGGCGATAGATTAAGAAATTACTCATGATGATGGTTTTACTCCGGAAGCCCGTTCGAGACGGTTTTGCTTTCAAAATAACGGTTAGCTATCCCCTACTTCGTAGTTTGTAATAATGACTCGAAAGAAATTCGAACTTCAGATTGTAACATGTTATCACGTGATTAATAATTGGTTTTCTAAAGCAGTATTCAACAGTTTAGATTTCAAATGTGAAGATGGGTATTGAGTTAGGTCACGTTTATGAAAGTCAAATAATTGGATGTGTGTTTTCAGACGACACTCAACTTGGCATACCAAGCGTACTGACCGATCATTTTGTAGGCGACATGAATCAATACGGAGTAAGCTTCAGGTGCTATGAGACTGTGATGGATAACCAAATCTGAGCCGTGAGTATTTTTGCACCAGGTGAAATACCTCAACACGGATGAGAGGTATATCCAAAAGCTCACAGTCAGTGGATGGCAGACAGCCATCGCTCAACGAAATCGGGCAGACAGACGAAGCATGGTGGGCAAAATGTGATGGATGACTAAATCGAAGGCGTAGTTACCCCGAAAATTAATGGAACATTTCAATGTGGTAATGAGACATATGCAAAGCCCATAGCAGGCAGATTGCGGACAACACGGGCGAACAGATGAGCCATCGCGTAACGAAATCGGACGAAGGAACGGGAGCGAGAGGCAAAAAAATCCACGACAGAAGGCGTCAGCCACATATATAAACCAGACAGAACTGCACACGACGTGGACATGGAAACCGATGGCGTCGTAGACTGGAATTCCGCCTCATCAACGCGAGTGCGCGCGTGGCGTGGGGACGAGCGAGTTGCACAATAAAGCTCAGGTCTCTCGTTATTCCGGGTGGCGCACCCACTGTTCGCATAATCCGGCCCTATTTAGATCGCTGTTTGCATGTCCTAGTATGCAGCCGTCATTGGGTTACGGCAGCGATATGGTTTGATCCCACGTGATTCGATGGACGGAGGCATCGACTGTTTTACCCAAATTGGAACAATTGGACAATGTTAATTATAAGCCTGACGGTTACCTGAAAAGGGTTATATTTTGCTAGCATCCCATTCTCGACTTTACAAGTAACCGTCAGAGCCCAATTTCTTGAAAAAAATTACTTTCATTGTTCCTGTAGAACTGACTTACTGAAAGGATGGTAAAAGAATAATCAGTGGTTGTCAGCACATCCTGTGAATCAATCTGTTCGGCTTCTAACATGTCTCCAGAACAATTTCGTCTGACCAGCTTGAACAAGATTAGGACTTGAACACGTTTATATTTGACAGGTGCAATTCTGTTTAAATGCAATATTGATCAGCGTGTACATTTTATGAGGGATGCACGGACCTTTGGATAAATCGGTCAGTACTTTTAAAATGCACTTTTGAGAGAGAATAAAAGCGTTGTATTCCCCCTGAAAGCCATCAGAATATTCCAGTGCAAACTTCTTAACATGTTGAATGGTTTCAAAATTCGCCGCCAGTTCTCCACATTAATTATTATATCGACAAATTATGTCCTGCATATTGGGAACCCTTTCAAAAAGCTAATGGCTTAACCTTCATGGTTAGTAACAAAAAAAATAACTAGAATCAATCTTAGGGACCTTTCAATGACTGTTTTGAACCATGAATCTGATATTCACGAGACAAGTGTATCAGAGTCGTTCAGGTTCGTTGGAATCAGTAAAATCCAACAGATACTATACGGTTTTGATCACTGGAATATTCTTTCTCATACCTATTGCCTTTGATTTCTCATAGACTGAAGCCGATCAACCGTCTGTGATTGTCCTGCAAACGAACAAATATCTACCACGGTCCAGAAAGGGTTCGACGAGATAGTTTTGTAAGCAGCCGGGGGTAGAGTATTCAGAAACTGTTCCCTTAAAAGTGCCAGCAGTTCACACGTTCTTTGCTCTTTTATATCTGTAGGTTTTTCACCCTTTTGCTCATGAATAACTTTAGAATTTACTTTCAGCAGATATGGTAATAAAAATCTTTCATTTCTCACTCCAAACTCAACAATTTGCCTTGATGGACTTCACCGTTAATCGGAATCACCGGGTAAAGATAGTCATCTAAAGAAGTGTATTTATTGACCGCTGTTTAAAAAAGACCCTGTTTAAAAAATTCTGAGAGTCTTCCGGGCTAAAATCAATAACAGAAACGCCGTGCCTCTTCGCCACAATCTTTCTGTCAACTGAACTACTACTCCACGTCATACACTTAATATAATAACTGTAGTGTCATTATCCATAGACAGTGTATAATAGTTCACCTGTTCTATTACTGCAACACATCACTGGCTTAACAAATCAATATCGCTTTGTCTGGAACAATACGAATAGTCTCATAACCAGTTCGCATTACCAATGATTGCAAAGACTGAGCTACTACGCCACATCATACACTCAATATAATAACTGCAGTGTCACCTGTTCTATTACTGCAACACATCACTGACTAAACAAATCAATATCGCTTTGTCTGGAACGATACGAATGGTCTCATAACCAGTTCGCATTACCAATGATTGCAAAGACTGAGCTACGTCCAAAACACCAAGGAAGAAGACTGTGCATACATACACCACCACCATAATTAAGCACGCCCATTTTGTGAGCTATAGTTGTCTTATTCCTTAACCAATTGGAAAGAACTCGATGGGGTCGTTATTTACGGTTCAAACATCAGTCCTCTCGATTGGCGATTTCATCCTCATCTCATGTGAACCGTAGCTACAGCCATCACTGTCTACATATATATACATACTACTCGCGTACTGTGAGTAACTTAGTACATTCAGTTCAACGTTTCAGATTCCGACCAAAACAGTTATCAGTACACATTAATCTGGAGCTAAACTGTGTACACAGAAACAAAGCAAACATACTGTCAGTGACACTTAATAAACAAGAATATTCTAATACAAACTGACATTATCAAGGCATTAATAAAAATCATTCATACTGCTTATGGGTAATGGAACTCATCAGTTCACTTTGGAAAACAAGTCAATAGATGGGTGAACACAGCCTTGGCACACGTGAATTTGTCGAACCTTGGCATGTAATGCGGACTTAAGTCAATGAGGAACTAAATAGCCAATAACAAGCGGTAGGAAAGTGAATCAATGAATTGGCAGATCGGCTGGGAACGCCAACTTATGAACGAAAACGCAACGTTTTTGAGGTTGACTTCACTACTTTATTTACCTGTGACCGTTTGCGTCATGCTGTACAACAGGGCTTCTGGAAGCCCAGAACGTTTTCAAGCTAAACCATCAGCTTGAAGAACATCCCAACTTTAAGAACACTGACGAAAGAAGTGATTTGCGAGATGTCTGTATTTCGTTTGATCTCATCAGATGTACACCAAAACAAACCATTTCGGTAAGTCGGATTACCGAATAATCGGCAGTTGATACCTTGGGAAAATCTGCTCACCTCATTCCATCCACGCTGAAACAAAGTTAAGTAGCTGCTGAACAACTGACGCAATACCTAGTTTACAAAGCAAGTGTTATAAGTTCAGTGCGCAACGCAATAATGCACATTAGCTGTTATGTTATTCACCAGTTGAAGCGACAACAGCTTAGACAGAATGAACTGAAGCATACTCCGATGACGGGATAAAAATGATGAGAATGGATTATTAACGCCTTGAGTTAGTCGAGTGGATAAACAAACCGAAAGCAGCTGCTCCACATTTTCAATCTATACGTCTTCATTTCGAATTGAACGATTCGGTCAGTGTAGGTTTACGGACAATACCGGCCGATCTTGTGCGCGCAGAATTCATCTACACGGATGTAGTACTACAGCCGAAATGCTAGACATAGAACTGCGCTCGGTTCGTAGGCTTAGATCTGGACAAGAATGAGTCAAACTGAACTGGCTGCAACAAGAATAAAAAATTGACCGTGTATGGTTGGTATCATCACAATCCTAAATTACACTGCTCATTGGCACAAAGTTATTGATTATGAGTAAATACCCCTCTCTGCAGTTAGCGAGTGTGGTCCAACAGAATCTGATTACATGGATACAAACATGACAGGAGGTTGATCTGCTGCGTCAATGTTTATGATCGTTCAGTTGATAGGTTTCCTACGTTACACTCCGGACAACAGATGCGTGTGTCCAATCGTCACAGCAGGCCATTTGTTTGCTACCGAGCTGACTGAATCATTATGTGAGGCCGATTTATCTGCTTGTTATTTTTCAACCCATTGTACCCAGATAATATGTCTACAGAATGTAGGTGATGTGTAATACATCAGTAAAAATGTTATTCTTTCGACAAAAACAAATTTAGCCATTGTGGCCCTCAGTGCTAATTGATTTTCTTTGACAATCCAGTGTTTTGTCATACAAGATAAAAACCTATGTTTTAGTTCATTAGCTACAGTTTTTCCGAGTCAAACCTAGGTTTTCCTTTAAGCTGGGGGTAATAATGAGATGGACATCGCAAGGATTATATTTTATTTGCTGAACACCGTTAGGCTGCACGAAATTTAAGAAAGGAGGAAAATGAAGGATAGAATCCACGAATTTTGGAACACCGGCATTACTTTCCGATTTGTAAGAAGAGAAGATCTTATAAATAGATCCAAACTAGACCCATGGTGAGGTGGATAAAATTTAAAACTGACAATTTTAACAAGTGCCTGTGCTCTGTTCTAAATTGTTGTGTACAGTCAACGCTTAATGACGAAATTTACTCCTTCTTGTTACGTTTGCAGTTCAGGGCTGCTGATCCGGTTATTAGTACTGAACCTTTCGTATATCTGCTTGTATATTTTTCTTCGTTATCTAAAAGGACACCAAATCTGTTTCTAAAAAGGAATGGTTTTAAATAAGCGGTACTCTAATGTTTTGCTGACACGTTTTTACCGGTTTACGTCTTTAGCCACAATATCGTTCAAGTAACTGACAGGAAAGCAATATTTTTGACAGTTCAAGTTTTTCATTGGGGCAACATCTGACAAAATAATTTTTATCGATTAAAATAATTAGAAAACATAACTCAACAATGAACATTATGTTCATTAATATGCAGATACTGTCCCGAAATTGGTCCAAAATTTTGGCTGTCAACATATTGTAATGAAATGTTGTAACAGCAAGGAATGATGGACCGGAAGCTAAACCTACCCAACAATCAACTCATTGTAGTACATAACCTAAGTTATTTACTAAGCCCTTAATCCACTGCGAAATTTGCCACCCAGACAAACATAGTTACATTGTTCTCCTGGTATGGTTGTCGCCTGAGGCATGTAAAAACGTGTACTTTATTACGAGAAGTCCCAAGATATACATGTATTTAAATACTTGTAGCGAATCTGTCAGTAATGTCTGTTTGTCACAATGTACACAAATTAAGATGTTTCCGTTTTTGTTGTATAAGTGTTTGAAAGGATATCATTCCAACGCTTTAATTAGAGATGGTGCATGTTTTTCACATAGTCTACCATACCATGGATAGATATAGAAGGGAATGTCTTTTCATCACAAGCATCAGTAGAGGAGCTGGTCATATAAATAACATGTATAAAAAACTTCATAGCTTCCTTTCTGATTCAATTCGTAGGAATTCTACAGTAGTAACCGACAGAGTTTTCGGTTCGCGTTTCATCTCTCTCGATTTGCAATAAAGCTGGTATTGGCCATTGTTAAAGAATTCACTTCCCCTTGTGTTTTTACAAAACGCCAAATCTCACCAAGAATGAAGATCATA
>JTDE01000606.1:212281-224201 GCA_014338405.1 Paragonimus skrjabini miyazakii
ATTTTCTGGTAGAAACATTTTTTCAGATGCGTGTCTAATCGAATGACTAACCTTGTTTTTTGAGTCGTATGTCACTCATGGTTGATCACTGCTATGTTATTTAAGTAAACCGTGCGATCAGCTAATTTTTAAGAGATACATTAGACAAAAACATTGTTCCTGCGAGAATTCACTAGTGTTGTACAAAACGACCACGACCGTGATTCAAGCTCTGATGAACGGAATAGTCGATAGGAACTGAATGGATTTGACGATCGGTACTTTGACCAACGAATCAAACAGTTACGCAGGTCATTCTTAGTAATCACATTAAGACAATTTCGGTGGATCCACTATGTACACCTATGAATGTGTGATTAAAGTTAGGTGAAATGTACGGGTGTAGAGACACCTTACTTCGCCAAAATGTTCGCGTTATGGAAACTTAACAGGTAACCGCTACTGCCATGATTTATAACTTTTCAGATTGACAAACAAGCCAATGGTAGTGGTTTGTCCGCAGAAATATTTTCCTGTGTTCACTGTGGAGTACTGAATCACATCATCGTAACTCTTGACAAAACAGTTCGATGTGTATTTGGAAAACAGCTAATCTCGTGAGAGATATGCGACTGTAGCCATAGTGTGTTGAATAGGTCATTATTTAGATGGCCAATACCAGAAATACCATATCCGGTAAAAAGTTTATGTATCATACCATCCAGAAGTTTTTGGTCAGTAAACCAAGACAGGATTGCAGTAGTGCTGAACATTCAATCAACGACAGTGAGGTGAAGAATATCACTTTATCCGGATACTAAGGGTGGAAGAGAATGATAGACATGACAATTAGTCTAAATAGATTACAATAGCAAACATAATACGGAACATGTTAGTTGCATCCAGCATGTGATCCGTCTCAACTGCGTGTTCAGGTATTCACAAGGATATACTTCAGTCCTGTGAGGTAGCTCGTTTAGTCGAAGTGGCCACATTGGATTCGGTAGCTGACCCGCATAACAGAAGATGCACTGTCCCTAATGGTTTAGAGTAAACCGCAACCAAAAGAAAACAATTACCTCACGTGAGATCTAACTTGATGACTGTTTTCTCCTGTTAGATGACAGGTAGTCGTACTGTTGATTTTGATACGAGGGATACTGAGTTCGTACAGTGACCAAGTTGAAATGCACGTTCAACTGTTTCGCAGGCAACGAACGGGAAAGTAAGGTACCATTGTTAAACAGACTTTTTCAGAGACTTTGTTCATAGACAATGGTTTTTCCGCCTCACAATCGAGCTGACTGACTCGGCAGTCTAAAGAACTGATGACCTGCCTCTGTAACACCTCAGTTTCTTCGGTGGCGCTGGCTTCTCTTCTGGTTCAGGTAGTCTTGCAGGTATGTGAATTTTTGGTTACTTATTTGAAGTGGCCAAAGTGACCGAGCACGAATCCCAAGGATCATGTTATACTGATCAGGTAATATTTCTCTTCTGGAAATGGGGCCGGGTTAATGTTCGTCCAGACAGCAGTGTAGAAGAGATTTCATTGTCTTCGGACTTTATCCTACAGTTGGTTGTTTACTGAAGACAGAACATGAACTTCCCCCTTCAGATCCTCTGCCTTACAAAAACATATTTGAAACAAATTTCTTCTTTATTGATAATAACACGCATGGCTTTATACTTCAGCAAGACAAGGCACTTGCTGGTCTGTGACTTCTAAAAACTGACTGCAAATTTTTTACAGCAAGGGAGTCCTAACAGCACCTTCCGTTCTGCCTGATGTTTGTTGTCTTTGATTCACTCTGAGCTTAATCACAGAGGAGGGTTCGCGGAAGAACAGAAATTCATCCATCAAAAAGACATAAAACCAGCATGTTCATTCGTTCAACAGCAAGTTCAGGAAAGCTGACCACCAATCAACTTTATCAAATGTAGGATAGAACAATCCGGGCGACCGCCTAACTAACTCAACATTGTAACTTCCACATGCTGGTCCAGTATGAGGTGACTGAATTTACTAATCACATAATTAACTTATGCTAGCAAAAGTTGCACCATTATTGTGAAGCGACGTTCTATCGTGTTATTGTGTTCACTAGACTCCCAGCATCGTGCGAGACCCATTACGGAAACTGGTACAGCACACAGTTTGATCACTATACACAGATATAATCATCAACACGTAGAAGTTAAAGAGTATTTCGCCAGACATTTATTCTGGTTCCAGATATCCACTCACAGTTCTTCATTCCTCAAACGTGCGGCAATTGTGACTCTACTTCACCCAAGTCAGGAGAGCAATCGTCACTTGACACTTGCTGACAACTTGCTACTCACCGAGAGTATAAGTGGTCTATTATGGTTTAATCGACAGTATTTCGGCCCTAACTGTAAGTCATGGGACATCTTACCGGATCACTGGTAATTGCTTGTTCGTGTTCGTTTTTTATCCATGATTATCGTTGGAACACCAACGTCTGGAAGAATACCTTTCCTCAGTGTCTCCCGGTAAGGCACATCAGAGTTCCGAGTATAGCAAGAAAGCGATGCTAATACTATGATATACTAACAACGTTACCTGGTTTGCTGAAAACAATGTATTGAATGATTAACATATAATTGGGCTTTTGTTTTCGATGCCTCGGCTAACACGTAGTAAACAATGCAGGCTTCACCAAACGTTTCTGGACTCGTGTATATCATACATCTCAAAATTTCAACAATTAAGGTTTTGTAACTGGCATCCTGAAACAAAGTAGATTTGTCTCTTGACGTGGCCACTTTTGGAAAAGAAGACCAAACCGAAGTAAATGCATAAACATGATCCCTATATAGATTTGGGAATTGACGGCTCAAACTTGCGTTTTCCGTAGAATTCAACTTGTTTCTTGAAAGGTGGTTGCATTAGTGAAGTGACCGGAAAGGGGTGCATAGTACACGACTAGCTATGTGTTTTGTCCAGAAATCATTTTTTCCAGTTAGTCAGTGGAAACCTTCAGGACAAATATTGTCGACATAGATTAGTGTTGAAACAAACAAGCCCTTCCAATTCATCCTCTTCGAAATGAAGAAATCCGTGCTCGAGTTTCGTTCACTTATTGGAGCTCATTAGTAACGCAGATTTACGCCATGACCTAAGATGTACTCCGCAGTACTGCTCAGGAAGTGAGCGTGTTGCCCACTACTTCACCGAAGCCGTCCTAGACATGGTTGAATGGTCTCATTAAACGGCCAGGCACACAAAAACTTTTGTCTTTCGAATGTGTGTATGATGTTCGAATTTTGACTAGTACTAATCATCCAATCTGAATGTGTCTCGAGGCAAGCAAAGGATGGGCAACCAATTTTAACCCCATTTTCATAAGCTACTTTAATGCATTGTGAATAAAACCTTACGAAAAGTACTGTTCAGCAAATTAGCGTACACAAGTACGCAGTCTGAAGCATTCCAAATTTATTGTGTATTATGTAACCTGTTCACTTTAGCAGAAGCAACCCGCTTGCACGCAATGCACTTTCAAGCACTGATTAGCAGATCTTTTTGATGTGCACTGACCGTTTTTATAGGTTTACCATTCTCGATTGCACTTTCAGATGCAGTAAAATTCACACAGTTTACTCGTACTGATGCAGCGACAGTAACTTGTAGGTGCGGTAGTCACGGTGATAACTTTTTGTTATATATCATGTGGAGTGTACCGAGAACCACCCACATATGATTTTTTTAATGAACAGTTATTTTTTCGTTTAGCGCCTACGCAAGAGATTCCCAGGTGTTTTAACGTTTATGCAGATATAGATGTTTGCAATAGTTAACAGTAAACGTGATCATTTTGATTGTATCCAAAGCAGGAATTTGGTCAGAGTGAAGACAAACTACGGCTGAACAACAGTTATAAAGCCATTCAACACTAACCCACCGACAGTACAGCGTCAGCCACTCAATTGCCTATAGTTCAACGGAAAGGAAACTATTGTGATATCCACTGCCAAAGAACGGTTGACGGATCAATACAAGAATCAATGCAAACACGAAAGGCAAATTTATGAGAATGATCGATATTGGAGTCCGTTATCGGAGGTCCCTTAAAGGGTCATACAACCGTAGTCTCCGAGACAGAAACGATGTTAAGACAAAACTCAAAGAAAGAGTTTCAATAGGACAATTAGAATTCGGATCACAAAATCAAAGTAGTCAAGCCAAGTGACTCGAAAATGGTGTTCGGTGGACAGCCACCGAACAAACAATTGCATGCATTTACCGCACCTTTACATTGTTTTCCATTTAAATTGTAGCTCACCACTGGTGCTTCATTACTGTGGACTAATCGTTTTACCGCATCACTCTGAGCGTTTATCTCCCAACGTGTTTTTTCAATCGATAAACATTCCATCAAGATTTGTTTGTCTTCTCAGATCGAGTCGCCTGATTGATCATACGATTAGTTGGTTTGTTCAGTAACTCAGGGAGATAACAAATGGGAAGCTCGGGTATATTGTTTCGTTTAGAAGCAGAGCCTAACTACAAACTGAAACTGAAACCAAATGCAATTGTTCAGTTTATGTTAACTAAATCCTCATCACTCACTAGTAATCGATTACATTCATCAAAAGGTTAGTCGATGACAGTGATTTCAATTTGACATAAAAGTATCACTTATGAGTTACAGAATAGTTATGGTGATTTTATCGAACCAGACTGACAACCTGAGCGTTACTCATAAAAATTGTGACTGTGTACTTGAGTATGACAATTCTTTCTCACCTAATTTGAGGTTAATGGCACAGTGGTCAACATGGTAGCCTAATAAAAAATTGAACCGGATTTGAAACTTCCCACTGCTGAACTCTGACAGGCTCAAACCTCAGTGCTTCTGCAGGAAAAAGGAACCTGTGAGAAGATACTGTATCCTCGTGAGAGCTGAGAACGGATGTAAGCAGATATCAATACATCACCCAAAGGGAATGCAAATTTGGTATCCATGTAAAATGTATCAAAGTCTTACCGATACTAAAACTCAACCTATCTAACAAAATCGAAGAAAATTAAATAAACTATACGTTGTTTGAACTTGTGTGAGACTATCTGGAGGTGGATGTATTGCCTTTTGAGCACAATGAGCTAATCAACTTTTAATTGACGTGTTCAAGCCTTATTCCATTATTTGACAGGACATGGCATATTTGAAGGCTAGCTCGCACACCGACTGTCATCTATATTTGTCCTTTTCGTGTGCGTAATCATTGTCAATTCGGCTAACTGAGATACTGAACGAAGCAACAAAACAAACAACTCCAGTGAGTCGTAAAAGAAAGTCATGGCAGACCGCTGTCTTCAGTTTGTCAGCAAACTATTATATGGGTCCAAAGCATTAGAAGCGGAATATGCACAACGGAAAGGGGTCTACTAGAACATCATTCGACTGTGTATAGTTTTTATAAACTTCGGAACATCTGTGGACTGAACTCTCAAATGACGAATCAATTCTGAGGAATGATTTGGAGTTCCACACAACAATATGTCGTGGAGTAATGCATACGAATTTGGGCCGGTAGGTAGATTGTTGACAAATCCAATGACACTCAGCCAGGACTTTTATTATGTCAAATATGCACCGTTTTTAACTTGTTAAACATGATTACTTATTTCGATCTTGTGTTGAATTATCAAAAACGATTGTTCGTTAAGATCTTTCAAGACCGGAGTTCAGTTCATGTACTTCTTACTCCATTCGTTAGTTCTATCGTAGTTTATGCTAGTTTAACGGATGGAGTTTCAGTCTGGAACCCTCACTGACTACCTAGTGACCTTAAGTGACTTAAACAATCCTGCTCTAGCACGTGACCTAAATAATGCATAATCTACAAATCTAGTATTACTAGTTTGATTGCTGCTATAACTGTTGACCGACAAATACTTACTTGGCTTTCGGTGGCATAAACTTACATGAGCCTACCACAGACAAGTTTAAAATCGGTGATAAATCTGTAAACTTTTATCCAATTTCAACTGAATTTTGATGTTATAATGTCTGGTGTTTTTGAGTTTATTGGTCCCAACCACATTTCACAAATGTAGTGCACTTGCTTCTGTTGAATTGATATTAGGAGAGGTGTGTGTACATTATACTTACATAAGAATTTTGACCAAATAAAAAATGTCGAACAAAAGCATTGGTATTTTTTACCAAACTCCGGCTGACTCAATAACTTACGTTATTCATACAACTTGTTACTATAAATGTTTCCCAATATTTGTGCGTCCACAACTGCTGACTAAACTTTTCAGGTTAGGACGAAGTGTAGAGGATAAAAATCTTTTATATCAGCCGATTTTCATAGTTTGTGGATCAAGTATAGCCAGCGTGATCTTCTATAAATTTGGATATGGCCTATATTTTGGAAAGGGGGTTAGAACAGGCGACCATCATTCATCTGACGCGAATGGAACGAATTTCATACCACTCGTTGAAGTTTCAGTGATGAGCCCATTCAAACAACTAAACTATCTGTTAAAAAATAGTATTTTCCTCGTTTCTGAAAATGGCTCAGTTTAAAAATTCATAAAATACTTACTATTGCCACATGCGTTCTTGACCGGAAAGGCAAAAGCGTGAAAATTACTTGTGTGGTGAGGATAAGCGATCATAGTATATTATTCACACGACTGCTATTCAGTAGTACAACGAGAGCATATATTTTGACATCGAAATAGCCGCAGGAAAAATACAGGAAGAAATATCGGACTGTAGCATCGGACAAGATGGTCCTTACTACGTAAAAGAACTGAGCATTAGCGCCTGTGATACCCATGACGGTCTGGGCCCGATACAGTATGCAAATGAGTGTTTGTTTGTGGTCCCGTTTAGGCGCTTAACCCACGTGTTGCTTTCTTGAATAAATAACCCTCGTACTATTCGCGTTCCTTGATCACAACAATTGATGCCGTGACCAAGATAGAAGGGTGAAGATCCCGTGGCCGCAGCCGTTTGAGGATGGGGACGTCCGGAGTTTTCAGGAGAACTTCGAGGATGTGGCGGATACGGTCGGAGTCAAGACCAACCAGGCGAGGCTGGCGGCCCTGCGAGTGCTGCTTAAGGGCAGGGCGAAGGCAGAGCTGAAGGCGGTGCGAAGGGGCCCCGCGAAGCTGGAGTGGGCCGCCGCGAAGAAGGCGCTGATCGCCGGGGCCAGCAGCCCAGCCGATTGCCAGGAGGCAATGCGGCAGTTCAAGGGCGCCCGGCTTGGACCAGGAGGCGACGCTCTTTTGCATGTCGTGTCACTGCGGGCAGCGTTGTCAACAGCCATGCCACACTTGGATCAGAACTCAGAACAGTGCATGCTGACGGACCAGTTCTTGGACTGAATGCCACCAACAGTGCAGGATCATCTCAGGGTGGCTTGCACCGCACATCTAGTGACGTTGGAACAGCTGGCCGACGCGGCTCAATAATTACTGGCAGAAAACTCCCGGATAGTCAGCGAGTTGAAGACGCGTGAAAGAAGTGAAGTAGTTGGTTTGCGAACCGCAGTAGAAAAGTTGACTCAGGAAGTGGCGGCCTTGAAGATGAGGAGGAAGGAGAATCGTGGTGTCGTCTGTTACAGATGCGGAAGACGTGAACATTGGTGAAGATTTTGCCCACTTGGCAATAAAAAGCCATACTTAAATAAACGTTTGATTGATTGATTTTTGTCTGAGAATGGTGATCCGATAATAGGAGCGGTTGATAAGACGGCAGTTCAAGCTAGAATATAAATCAGTGGCAGCTCGGAGTGCTGTTTGATTGACACTGGGGCGGCGATTTCATTGATTAGACCGAGATCGAAAGAAACTGTTCAACCGTGTGCGATGGCCTTTCGAACGGTCGGTGGGTTTACACTCAGAGTTACGGGCGCTGCGGAGTATGATGTCGGAATCGAAGATCACGTAGTCAAGCAATCGTTTGTAATTTCCCCCGACGCACACCAGACTATATTGGGAGCGGATTTTCTTGAACGCGCTGAGGCTGTGATTGATTTGAAGCATGGTAAACTCGTAACGAAATATGAAATGGTTCCATTAGAGAGAAAACGCAAGCCTCAGCTTGGACAAATTGAAGCGAACGCACCCTGTGACCATCGGTTGTTGAATGAAGTGATATGCAAATTCCGAAAGCTGTTCACCACGGATCAAGACCCATATGGCTACTGTGACTGGATTGAACATGAAATCTTTATCAAGCCAGATCAATTTCGGCCATTTGGGCCCAGAATGACTCCGGTTCACCTGCAGCCGGAAATTGAGCGACAAGTGAAAGACATGTTGAAGGAGGAAATTATTGAGGAGGCTGATAGCCCATTCAATTCTCCTGTACTGTTGGTGAGGGAGCACAATAGGTAATTCCGATTTCGTGTTGAATTCAGAAGACTCAACGAGATTACAGTCAACAAAGTCGTAGCAGTCCCAGCCGTGGCAGAAATTTCCGACAAGCTACAGAGCGCCAAGATATTTACAGTGCTAGACCTGCGGTCTGGGTATTGGCAGGTTCCAATCAAGCAATCGGATCGAGACAAAACGGCGTTCACAGTGGGGGAAAAGCAATATCGCTTCAAACGTATGCTGTTCGGGCTGTTGGATACCTCTTTCACTTTCAGACGACTGATGTTGAAGTTACTGGACGGAGTGAGCAGTACTGTTGCCTATGGAGACGATATCGCCATCTGCAGTACGAATGAGACGGAGCATACCAGACACGTTTCAGCTGTGTTGCAGAAGGTTGAGCAAACTGGCCAACAAACCAACAGTTCAAAGTGTCAACTGGCGTGCTTATCGGTCACTAGGCCGGTCAGAGTGAGGTCCAACCAATTTCCGAGAAACCGCTTACGATCGAAGGAATGTAATCAGTTGGCTCATACGGGATGTCATCGAGCTCATGAAAGGCTGAGGCAAAGAGCATACTGACCGGGAATGAAGAAGGACGTTAACAATTATGTACTGGCGTGCCAGCAATGTCACCTGCTGAAGAGCTCCAACTACCTCAGTCAGTATCCCACACAACCAATTTCTAGAAATCAGTACATCATAGTCATGACGGAACATTTCACAAGATGGATCGAAGCAGCCGCTATACCCGATCAGCGTGTCAGCACTGTGTGCAGGGCGATAATGGAACACATCGTGGCAGATCATGGAATACCGCAAAACATATTGACTGATCAAGGTTTCTGCCTCGAAAGTGAAGAGTTTCGGAACTGCTTGGAGCGTTTGGAAATCAGGAAAATTCGCACAACGCCATACCATCCTCAATCGAATGGACTGACGGAACAAAACAATCGCACAATCAAGGAATGGTTGGCGGCGAAAGGAAGGATATGGGAGGAAACTCTACCGCTGATTCTGTTGGCATACCACTGTTCGCCATAAGGAACAACGAAGAAATCCCCGTTCGAGCTAACGTACGGGCGCGTGCCACGCCTGCCAGTCGATCAGGAAATTGGTTTATGAGGAGACCGGCGGATGAACATGCGTGGATTAGCAGAAGCTCGGAGAGTGGCCAACCAAAACTTGACGAACGCACAAGAAGTATTCAAGGAGCAGTCAACTGCAAGGTTGTCGGGTTGAAGTGTTGTGTTTGAAATTGGTTCGAAGGTTAAATACAGAGACAAGTGGAGTCTCGGCGCAACAGGACCCGGATCTAAGAAGTTCCTGGCAAAGTGAAGGGGACCTCATGTGGTAGTTGACCGCCGTGGTCCAGTGTATCTGATTAAGAATGAGAAGAATGAACATCGAGTACACGAAGCCAGCTTGGTAAATGGTACGACACCCCGAGCAGAAGAGAATGCACACCAGGACCATCGATCTTTCCGAGGCCAATACGCAAATCGTCAAGAAAACGAAGAGAACCTGGACGGCTTTTGCTGCAGCTGAAACAATCTTTGCTGGGGGAGGACTGTAGTGAGGATGAGCGATCGTAGTATACAATTCACACGACCACTATTCAGTAGTACAACGAGAGCATATATTTTGACATCGAAGTAGCTGCAGGAAAAATGCAGGAAGGAAAATCAGAATGCAGTATCGCTCATAGTGGTCCCTGCTACTTAATGGAACTGAGCATTGACGTCTGTGATACCCATGACGGTATGGGCCCGGTACAGTATGCAAATGAGCGTTTGTTTGTGGTCCCGTTTAGATGCTTTCTTGAAAAAATAACCCTTGTACCATCCGCGTTCGTGGATCACAACACTTGTTCTCGAATTTACTTCGGTAATGTATCATGTATATCCACCAGAAAGAACCACTCTACGTCTGTTCTCCTAGACGAACGGTTAAAAACATCGTTAATTGACCTGTACAAGTTCGCAAAATTGCGATAAAAACAATCCCTCACAGATTTTCAAGAAAATTACCCCTGTATTCTATCCACGTTCCGCCTCATTCAGTAGCAAATCTGTTCTAATTATTCCAGGTCTGGTGATCCAGATGGTATTCTTAACAAGATAAGGGATAATTTCAGCCTCAGCAACATGATAATTCACGTATGTATACGTATGTTTAAGTTGTATGTTCATTTTCTGCACGTATGTAAAATCAACAAATTGCCGTGGGTCCCACTAGACGATGTCGAGGCTAGAATCGCTACTCACTGTAGCAGTGACGGAAGATATTCCAGAAAAGAGATGATACTAGCTTTGAAAGATAGGAGTTTGTTGATATGAGTTTAAGTAGAGGTGCCAACAGTAGTGTATGAACATACAAAACATTGACTGCGGCAAGATGGCCTACCGGACAGAGGTTTTAATCAGAGACCTGAGTGATTGTAAAGTCTTAAAATCGCCAATGTCATCTACTTGCCATACTCAAATGAATAGCATTAGTATGCATAGGTTGTAACCATAGTAGTACATGACCATCGTGTGAAATCTTATAACCACTGGTGTTCACTAACAAAGTGATGCTTTGGGAATTCGAAATCTTGAACGAACAGGGTGTGATAACCAAGATCTTTGCAATGGGCAATCTATTCTCCGTATGTAGTTTTTTCAACACAAGTGGTTCTTACGAAGTTATGTAACGGTTGCTCATGGTATTATGCTGAGCCATAAATTGAGACGTATAAGTGTATTGGGTGCGTCAGTACAATCTGCTCGGGACACACATTGTTGGATAAAAACAGATGTTCTACTTCAAGAAACCTCAAGATTACCGTACTTTTCGCCGGATACAATAGATGCAACACATTCTTTACTCCATCCGAAAAAATTTCGCTCTGGAATAAGACACATTTATAAAAGTTATGTGAATGTTCAAGACCCCCAACCAGTGAGTTTCTAGCGATATTTCACAAATTTTGCTTCCGGGTCAGCGCCTATGGTGCCTCGTTCAATTGGTTGGTCGTTTGACAACACATGAGTACCCATCATCTGAGTGACCATCGCGTTTTTCTATTCCTGAGTGCGGTGCCACCTCAGATTCGAAAATTACCGTCGCAGATCACATATTGATTGTCCGGAGTTATGTCCTGGCGCCAAAACTTGGAGCGCAAACCGGTGGGCACGACGCTTAACGGAGTCTGGTGAGCGAACGGCCACAACATACCGGCACGACCACAGCTGTGGATGGAGCATGTACGCACATTTTCAGAAAAGTCGATCGGCGCCATTGACTCAGTTCTTTGGCTACCACGATCCACCACCGATTATGCTTGACTATTCACACACCTCCCTGTAACCCTTTTAGCGCTTGAAAGGATTAAGCAAACAAATCAACGTTCAAAATTTATCACAGATTTCTAGGTTACATAGACATTTCAGTTAATTTCTATCGAACAAGAACACTTGACTCGAGTTTTCTTTTAGTTAACGCACATCTGTAATGCACGCCATTACCACGACCGCGATTTGAACCGCGGCCACACTTTCCTAAGGCAACCGTATTGACCATTTACTAGATACCACC
>JTDE01000607.1:5293-15532 GCA_014338405.1 Paragonimus skrjabini miyazakii
CGTCTAGCACTGAATATGTTTTGTAGTCGTGAAACCGTTGAAAGATCAACAGTCAGCCGTTTTATGTGCAGCATTGTGCACGCATTATTCAGATAGCTGCGGGATCTAAGCTTGGAACTTATCAATAAATTCGACAGGAGTGACCCTATTTAGAGTTGTGTTTAAAACATGCACACAGAAATACAGGTTTTCAGTCTACATATACACTTACTTACGTAAATGCGTTCGCTTGTAACAGTCCTTTAATCTTGGTTTGCCTCCGAGCTAAGTAATGGTGGTCAGCCTTAGGTGATTACTGATCATTTAACAAAAGCTATGCACACAAAACGTTACAAAAAACAATACTCCACCGTTGTAACTCGCACAATCACATCACAATTTCTAGTTACTGTTTGTGTTTACCACCTTGTGTCGAACCTTCCCTGTAAACCGCTTGATAACTTTTATGTACTTTTACACATCAACTTCAATTTGTATATCGACTGTATAAAACGAACTGATATCAAACACTAGTGGTATTCCTATTCCAGAAATGACTCCTGGTTAATTAGTTGTTGCGATATGGTGCAGTAACTATTTGTTAACGTTGCATGTTTTATTAACCAACGCAAGAATATTAATATCTCATATATATTTTATTGTTTTTGAAATTCAGCACGATCGATTTACACTTTCCCGCCTAAGGATTAAAACTGGATATTTTTGCTCACACACATTCATGGGGCGAGGAGATTTTCAACAACACCTAGACACTCAAAACCCTGTAGTTAGATCACATTCGACGTCCCAAAATCCTAAACTCCTTGCGATCTGAAGGTTGGCTTACAAGTATTACCGTGTCTATTCACACTACCTTTTGAATGTAAATTTAATACAAACAACTAGCATCAAAGTTAGTGTGGTGGTGTGGGTATCGCAGTTTTACACGTGGCAGCATAAAGAACTCGCATCATTTCCATTGATGTAGGCTATATTCACAAGCATGACGAAATTTTAGCTATTGCCGTTAAGAACGCCGCCCAACCAATCTGACGTTTGTTTGAATTTTGAAATTCGGCTGGCGTTTCCATCGAGATTTCTCCCTCCTAGTGGCTGCCGTGTGGTTGTGCCTGAGGTTCTTTCACGTCCAACTCCCATGCGCCTTTGATTGTTGTGTTGACGCTCGCTGGTGAACGGTGAGTGAATCAATAAATATAGTTTCTTAACAGATTCACCGTCTTTTCATTATGACTTTCGATCCGCGTTAACATAAGGCCAGGGAAAACTTGGGCGTACGAACCAAGGAACTAACGTCACGATAACCCTATAATCACCAAATTATTTGTGAGATTTTCAACTTCCGGACGTTTCCGAGCAATCCGCGAAGTCCTGCTCAGGAGTCTACTCAATTGCCCGCCAGATCTTAGCGTTTCCCCTCTCTCATCCCCTCCTCCCATTCTAACTGATTTATTTCAACATTTCCCCACCGCCGTTTACATTCGTCAATAACGAAGTAGTATGAAAACGCATCTGAGCGCTTTGGAGTATTTGAACTAATTTGAATTTCGAGTTGAGCAGGTCAAAGTGGCAGTTGCTAATCGGGCGTCCCAAACATCTGCACCAGAAAGACAGAGAAGGGCGCCCACAGCTGCGACTGTTCCACGTGAAAAAGGGATTTCGGGATTTTTCGCGTTCCGTTTATTTCGACTTGATTACCGAGGTAATCTATGTAGACAAGAGAGAGAAAGAAAGAACAATCATCGCGAACCCTCAATGACTGGCTTAGTACATTATATTTAGTGTACGTATCCTTCAGATTTATAACACGAGGGCTTTTAACCATGACAAACAAGACGGACGGGTTGTAATTCACTCACTTGAGGGGGTATCAACTAACCATTCTATTTGCAACTCAGTCTTCTCTAGAATTGGACTATCAAAACAACACACTCCCACGGGTATGCTGCCACGGACGTATTTGTCCGGCATCTTATATTGCCAGCGTAGGACACTACCAACTTGGAAACTTCTCCTAAGCAAAAGGTGATTAACTATTAACGCATTGTCCGGCAACAAAAGTGCAAGAAAAGGTACCTAACCACCGGCAACTCACATTGACGTAATCGGACCTTTATTGGACAGATTCTATCTCTGACGCAAACCAAAATCGAACAGTCTACTTGATTCTAACGCTGTACCTCTAGCGATCCTATCCGTTATTGTCAATTATGTTAGAAGTACGAGTGCCGTTTGTACTCTTTTTGCTTCCTACTTTTGTATGTACTTAGATATTTGTTTGAACGAGTAGAGACCGACAAGTCCCCCGTGCACTCGAACGTACGAACCCACTGTGTGCACGCTTGTCGCTTCGCTCCGTTATCGCTTCGTATTTGTATCCGTTTATTCTCGCGCTGATCTCGCAAGTCGACAAAATACCTTTTGTCTACTCGCTGTATTATTCTCAACCGGTCTTCTTCGGTTCGCCCGATCCTAAATACCCCATCCTTTGTTAACTTGACGGAACATATTTTGGTGGATAATCTTTTGATGTCATGAGTAGCGATTTTATGATTTTTTCGATCACGCTGATTCGGCCTCTCTGTTGCGCTGTTAGACAACCTTGGACCCAGCAACAAGGTGGAATGTATCTGGTGAAAAGAGAAAACTGTTTAAACACACGACCCCCGTATGAACAACAGCTTGGGAATAATACGCATGTTGTTTTGGTTTCCACCCGTGATATCGTCGCTCCTGATCTGCGGGCAACGGTGTTTAACCCTATATCAGTCTGGCCTCCGATCGGAGATTTTCGATTTATGCCGAACACACGTTACAGCCATTCAATCTTTTGGACGGAATCTAAGCGCCAAGCGAATTGCCTTTCCTCCAAGCATTAATAAGTTGCAACCCTATTCTCTGAGATTAGGCCTTCTTTCTCCGCATGTATCATGTTTGTTGTATTGTATAACAATTTGTTGTTTTGTATCGCTTGCAACTATCTGCAATGATCACGCACATTCAAGCATATCTCTCACAAACGCGTTGGGAAATTTACATTATTTATATTTACGAAAACGACATGGTCACGTGCGATTGGGGGGAATAAAAGTGTGTAAGGACTAGAGAAGTTCACGGATCGTCAAGTTATCAGTTTAGGAGGTGCACAGAGACTTAAACCCAAAAAACAAAGAGGTGATGCCTTTAGACGACCTCACACTTCCAAACCGGATAACTTATGCTCCCCCACTGCATACGTTACATTGGAAGCCTGGTCATGTACGTCCGTGCTACACTATCTACAGCTACCTTGGCGTGGTGGTCAGGCTTGCGTGCTGTTTTTATCCGGAGGGCTGTGCTGACTGTTCCTGCGGTCGGTGTAGGCTCAGCCATGTCAGATTGGACAAAGGGAAGCAGTCAGACAAAAGGCAAATGCGTTCGTTGTAATGCGTTAGCCGTTTATGGTGTCAGTGTGTTCTGTTTTGGTTCGGTTCGATATTTTTGTCTGATATTATTCTGTGCAATATTATCTCTGTGTGAATTTGCCGAATGTCTTGGGTTGTCACTGTAGAGTCTGTTCTAATTGGTTGATGCTGATGCGTATGTGTGCGTTTGTGTCACCCGCTGGCTTTTGACCCAAAGGGTTTGGTTGAGGGTCCTAATTGCTCTCCTGTCTAAGTATGGGCATCCTGGCAGCATCCTGAGCTCACAAAAACCATGGCTTTACAACAGAACTTAAATACCATACAGCATCGGCCGTCACGCAGGATAAACCGGTCCGCTCTATCTGCTGCACATGGCAGGGTGGATTGGCGAAGCTATGCTACTGCCAGACACTTACCTTCATACTGTCCCCCTAGTGTTAATCCTCGAACAGATAATGCTCAGTGAAGTTTCAGCTACCCAAAGAGCAACCCGAAACAGGCCCGGGGACGCAAGATGCTGTATGCTGAAGCATGGAATGTGCGCACACTGTTGGATCGATGCAGATCCAAAGAACGGCCAGAACGGCGCATTGCATTGATCGCAATGGGACTGCATCGCTATGGAATCAACGTAGCAGCCTTAAGCGAAACGAGGCTTGCGAACCAAAATAAGTTTCAGGAAGCAAGTGCCGGTTACATCTTCTGCTGAATAGGTTACCCAACAGACGGTGCTCGGAAGCATGGTATTTGTTTCGCAGTCGTTGATCGCATCAATGCCTTGTTGATTGACGAACCGCACGCCATCAGCCCTCGAATGCTGTCCATGCGTTTGCGAATCGGTTGAAGTAAGTATGCCACATTTATAAGTGTTTGTGGTGTAGCTACGTGTTGCACTGATGATACGGTGGGCTAGTTCAATGATAAACTCGCCGCCACAATCCGGTGGATGCCGGCGACCAATCGGTTGCTTATTCTGGATGACTTGAACGCTCGAATCGGGCGCGACTCGGTAGCCTGGCCGGGAGTCCTCGGACCCTACGGCGTTGGTTCAGTCAATGAGAACGGTGATCGTCTGCTCCACTTGTGTGATACTCACGAGCTTGCCATCACGAACACCCGATTTCAGCTGGATGCGAACGACGTCAGGATGTGGATCCATCCACAAAACGGTCATCATCATTTGCTTTATTGCGTGGTTGTACGACAACGCGACATTCGTGAACTGCGTATCACGCGATTGATGCGCAGCGTTAATGTAGCACTGATCATACACTGGTCAGGACTAAATTATTCATCCATGTACGCTAGTCTGTTTATTGTAGACCGTTCATACAACGGCACAAGTTGGGTATAAAACGAATGAAAAACTGCGAGACAAATATTCCTTTTCCATGTGCAGTTGCCGCTCATCTGCACAGCAGTCCACTGCCCCTGAGGGTATGTGGCAGTTCATCGAGGAACGGATCACGACGGCAGCCACCAAGACGATTGGTGTCAAACGCCAGAAACGTCCGGACTGGTTCGACGACAACGGCGCGGTCATCGTCGAACTGGTACAATGGAAGAATAGCGCGTTTGTTGCCTCCACGGTGCACCCGGACAATGGAGCAAAGAAGGCGACGTTCTAAATTATCCCCCGTCAACTGGCCGAGCGTGTTCGCGGAATCAAAGACAACTGGTAGATGAAACAGAGCGAGCGGATGCAGTGCTTCGCAGATGGTCGACAACATAAGGATTCGCTCAAAGCGATAGTCGACTCATCTATCCAGTCTAATAAAACACTGGTAGACGTGAACACCGGCTGTTCGTGCACTCAGCCAGAGGACATCATGAGGGTCTGACGCAAACACTTCGGTAATCTGCTAAATCGGTCTGCTACCATTGATTGGGTGACCGTGAACAGCATGCCGCAACAGTCCATCAAGCCTTCACTTGCTCTTTCTCCGTATTTACTAGAGTTGCTGGAAGCGATTGGTCAACTTCGCAACGGGAAGGCTGCAGTTGAAGATGGGTTGCCGGGCGAAATCCCGAAGATTGGCAGGCCGGCGATGGAACATGCACTGCTCCAACTGGTTCACTTCATCTGGGAGCAGGTGATGCTACAAGATTCCAATAATGCTGTGCTAGCACCTTTGTTTAAGGGTAAGTTTAACAAGCAATTTCCAGACAGCTATGTGCGTATCAGTCTGCTGAGCTGCGCAGGCAAGGTACTCGCCAGAATCCTTCTGAACCGGCTGAATTTTGATGTCTTAGAGGCCAATGTTCCTGAGGAGCAATGCGGATTCCGGGCGAATCGGAGTACAATCGACCTGGTGTTCGCTGCTCAACAGCTTCAAGAGAAGCGTCAAGAACGCAACCAGCTCCTGTGTGCCCTCTTCGTCGACTTCAACAAGGCGTTCGATTCCGTGAATCGCGAAACACTGTGGACGGTGTTTGGTAAATTTGGGTGTCCAGGTAAGTTCGTCAATTTGATTAGATTATTGCATGTGGGCATAAGGGCGGAGGTGCACTCGTGTGGATCTACCTCTGACGATCTTGAAACTGTCACTGGCATGAAGCAAGGTTGTTTCCTGGCTCTATTCTTATTCAGCTTATATTTGACTGTCATGTTAACAGTTGTTTTTCAGGATTCTGGGAAGAACAGCTTTGAGGTAGAGTACTGGAGGGATGGGTGCCTGCTGAATATTCGACGTTTCGGCGCCTCAACCCGGTTACATACTTCAACGATGCGCATGCTTTTGTTCGCAGATGACAGCGCGCTGTTCTCACACAGCGAGGATAAACTGCAGCGACAGATCACGGCTTTCGCGACTGCAGCATCCAAGTTTGGACTGGATATTAACACAGGTAAGACATTTTCTCTCTTTCAGCCTTCTCCGGGCAAATCCATGTTAATGGAGATGTTAGCAGTTTCACAGATCTCTGCTAGTTGGGTAGCAATTTGTCCATAGGCTCGCCCGTGGACCGCGAGCTGAAAGCTCGTGTGGCTAGGACTAGTACTGTTTCCGAACGCCTTGAAAGACGTGTTTGGAAGAACCACAGCCTAAAGCCGAGCACTAAGCTGTCTGTTTACCGCTCAATGGTACTGTTTATACCGCTGTACAGCAGTAACACGTAGACATTGTATCAGCGGGATGTGCGCTATCTAAACCGCATTCATTTGCAATGTCTAAGACGCACCTTGGGTATTCGGTGGTCGGACTTGATTCCGAACACTGAGGTACTGCGGCGAGTGGGCATGAACGGATAGAAGCCCTGCTGATGTTGAACCAGCTTCGTTGGCTAGGTCAAGTCCGTCGGATGGGTGATGACCGTATTCCGAAGCAGGTGCTATATGTACAACTGAGATCAGGTAAGTGAAGTCCTGGTGGTCAGAAGCTGAGATACCAAGATGTTGTGCAGGTAGGTCTTCCAAGTTGTAAAATTGATTGTAAATGTTGGGAAGACTTAGCGTTAAACCGGACTGCCCGGAGGAATACGATTCGGGCGAGCGTCCGCGAGTTCAACGAGTAGCTATTGCGCGTCCGAGAACAGAACGCGAGGCCGAGAACGAAAGTGCGCGGTACGCAAGGGAGCCATCGGTGCCATAGGTCGTGGTGACATGGCTATGTGGCGTTGCGATGTGTGCGGCCGCGAATGCGCCGGCCGTTTAGGATCAGTTGGTTACTAGTGTACTCTTAGTGTACCGTCAGCGAAGAGGTAACGAGTACATCAGACTCAGACAGGTCATATCGGCAAATCCGCTCTATTTTTGTCAATGACTGCATCGACCAAGACTACGGTCGTTTGGCAACTAATCCACTCTTCTTTTCAGAAACTTGGGTGTCTGTGATCTTCTACTCATTCTTTTCTTGGGCTTTGTTGGTGTATTGAATGATGAATCGTTTGTCTGATCTTTTCGTATTCCAACTATGATTCTTGTTTTTCAAATTTATCCTCTCTGGATTGCATGAGCATGCACTCGTTTACTGAAGTGCCTCCTGTTTAACATTTTACGTATCTTTATTTTAAGTTTATATATTGTCATTGTAGTCTCTGCGATTAGTTTCCGAGAGATAAGGGCTTCCTTTCCCTATTAGCCGTCCAATCGCCCAACCAGCATTAACCGGCTGAACACAAAAGCCCCATTCACGCACCTACTGGTCTTATTCCTTCGGGTTTACACTGAATAGGTGGTGTGTGAGTGGAACCGCAAGTCGTGCAGCGCAAGCCACTTGAAGTGATGGCTTAAGGCGTATGCGTCATTTGGCCTCGGTCACTGTGACAGGCTGATCCGTTCCGGATGCTGCCAATCGATCAAGTCAATATAAAATATTGGCGGCGAATCAGAAATACTCTAACAGCCGTTCAGAATCTGTTTCGTGAGATGAAGTGCAAAGGCAAGAAAGAGCCATCACAGTCCTATACTCCTCTATGTTACCACTTCCTAACATTTTTTGTCTGTTATGCCAAAGAATGTCCGGAAATATCTCCGGCTACACTCTATCCAGGCGCATTTTGGAAAATAATCAGTGTTGCTATGAACCACCTATCATGAGAGAGTGTTACACTCATTCGTTACCAGGTAGCTGAAGAAGTTTGCTCGTAAGTCCAAAAGATCTCTGCTTTTCTCAATCGGAGACCATGACCTTTGGCGGTAGCATCTTGACCCACTTGTTTAAGCAAATTTAAGATCCTTACATCGCATGTCTTTCAGAATTCTGAAGGTACCGGTGAGATCACCCCTCACCCCTCTTTCTATGGAGCACAACCCGAGCTCATTCAATCTGTCATGGTGGGGTTTGTAAGTTGCTGTACATTTCGAAGCACTGAGTACTTCTACTTAAGCACGGTGCCCACATCTAAAGGCAGTGCCCCAGATAAGGCCTTACCATGGCCATCGTATAGGGGCAAATATACTCTCGGTTGCCTGTTAGACAAAACTCTATCATGTCTAAGCAGTTTACTACGGCCCCCATGCGCAGCCGCTGCACAATGAGCAGAGGGACATAAACCGTCTTCGATCAGTACCCGTAGGTCTCGGGTCTTTTGTACGCATTCAATGGTGAATGGGCCCTGGGGTCCGCGTACTTTTGAAAGTTCAGAGCTTCTAGCTACGACTTGGCAACATTTAGCGCAAGGTCTGACTAAAGAGGCCACTCCGCTACTGCCTCGAGATCCTGTGATGAAGCGGCTCGGTCTGATGACCGTTATATAAACATCACCTGCAAACACAAAGCACGAGTCATCAAGCTCCGTCAGTGGATCACTGACGAACACTAGGAATGGGAAAGCACCCAAACCGGACCCTAGGGAACACCACTGTGGGTCATACCTATTCCAGACAGCTAGTTTACAAACTTCTCCCGAACACCTTGTTACACAAGAAATACCTTAATCAGTCAATCACTGGGTTAGAGATAACAACCTACGCCGGCTCGTGGATGAGATAACAATGGTTTATTGAATCGAAGGCTTTGTTGAAATCAGAGTAACATGTATGGGCTTTCCTGCCTTAGTCGAATCGTCTCGTGACTTCATCAATGAAACAAAAAAGGTTGGATAGACAATATTTCCCTTCATGGAAACCGTGTTTTGCAGTGTTAAGGCGACGATTTTCAACTGGATACCTTGGAGCTGTCTCTAATTAGCCGTTCTAAGCACCTTCCACCAACAACCGTTGGGCTAGCCGGTCTGTAATTATCTGGTTTGCTTTGATAGCCTTCCTCATGAATAGTGGCCACAGCGGCCACGCGCCACCCTTCTGGACTTTTCCCCACCTTTGGAGAAGTTATAAATAGCTACACAAGGGGCGCTACGGAACTCTTATCAGTGGTTTAACCATGTCCGGATAGTCGCCACTGGCACCTGCAGACTTTGAGGTTTTGAGAGAACTTGAGACTTCCCATTCACTTCCTCAGCGCGAGATATATGTAGTCACCTCACTTTGAGATCTGGACCCTGCCAGTTAAAGTAGGATCCCTTTTATGTCAATTTCCCTGCGAAGCCCCTGGAAAACCTCACGCAGAAGGTTGGCAAGTTCCGTTTCAGCAGTGTCGGGGAAGAATCCAATTCCCCGGAAATACCGTTTAATTTGCCTTCGTAATAGCCTAACACATTACTGTTTGAAGTGACCTCCATGGTCGGCAGGGTCATGTGCCATTTCATTCTTCACGTTCGTTCTCTGTGCCAATTTATGGCACCCAGCATACGAACTTCTTTTAATTGTGATACCACTGTACAGTGTGAATCTTTGGCAATTATCCGTTTCACCGGATTCGCATTGAAGGTCGTTCAAAAGCCAGAACGGTCCTTTTGGCGCGAATCTTCGAGTTTTAAATATTTCATGAAATTTTAAAATCGTAATTTCAGGCAAAGTACTCACAGTACATCAACTGCAAATAAACGGCGTTAATGGAAAAATTGGAATACATCGATTAAGTCCCAAGAGTATTAGCTTCGTGATGAAATTTTTTTCCACCATTTTCGCGAAAACAACCCGTTATTGACGTTAGCTCACTTTTTCAAGTCTTATAAATGTAATCATTGCCATTTTCGAGGTGAAGTACGTCATCCTGACACCTGAGAGTACTTTATTTTGTGGCATTTCATAGATATGACCGAAATGGAAATATACGACCATACTGTGTTTGCTTTGCATTTCAACAGGAACACCAACACATTTGATAGTGAAACATGTATGACAACATTTCCAGCTTCATTTCCTATACGATATTTATACTATTTATCTTTGTTTGCAAGATTTCACGTAGATACTGGTCGATGAAACGTTGCTTTTAGCAATGGTTGGAAATGACGCTATCATATGGTTGTTTCCATCTTCGGTGTATATTGATCG
>JTDE01000607.1:26501-42505 GCA_014338405.1 Paragonimus skrjabini miyazakii
CACGTGATAATCATTCTAGAATTAGCTGCTAGTCACCTAATTATCGCGGAATATTATAACAAGTACTTGCCAATATTATATACTTCATTGAACACACAACACTATTAATATCACGTAGTTTTTGTCGAAAAAGCATAGCATTTACATTAATCATCATGTTACATGTGATTACTCCACATTTTAACATTTGACACAATACACTGCACTCTCTTTTTCACTTCCACGAGCATCTGTTATGCAAGGAAAAGTTTAGCGGTGAACGGGCACTCAAAACCCCATATTAGTCGAGTGATATTTCCAACTTTTTGATATCTTCGAGCAATCAACGAGATCCCACGCTAGAGTCTGTTCCAATTTCCGCCAGATTTTGGAACTTCGCGTTCTTTCTCGTCCGGATTGAATTATTTCAACATTTTTCTGACTAATGTTACGCTGAATAATGGCGAAATCATTCGAAGACGCACTTGCACGCGCTTACCCGGTGTGACCCTGAAGTATATGAAACGTAGTCTCCTACCTAAAATTGTGAACTGTAAATTAACGTTACATCTCATCTTTTACAAAGAATCTGTGGAACAGGCAAACTATCTTCTTTCCTTATGAGTAGATTAAACGTTGTAAACTGTGACTATTTTCTTCCTGATTACGTCGACAGATTTCATCCCTGGCTTATTATCATTTGGTGGATTCCATATGAGACAGTGAAACGGGTGGGTAACCGAGTCCGAATGTGAAATTTCTGAACTCCTGGCGTGGCTTCGTAGCTCAGCTGGTAGAACGCTTGCCGCGTTGAGGCATGGTGTTTCTGTCACTGGTTCGAATCCAGCCGAAGCCCTGAATTTTCGCAGTTGGGTCTCATCTAAATATCATATATCCATTTGTTGTTTTGTGCCGCATGTAATTATTTGTCATAATCACGCACATCCGAGCGTGTTTCTCACAAACGCGTTGAGAAATATTTATATTATTATTATTATTAAATCCTCTCCGTTCGCCACCTACTAACACTTATGTGCTATGAAATATAAATTTTAGCTCAGACATCGTCCAGTAAAACAAGCTGAAGTTAAAACTCCGTACAGGTTTTTAAGTATCACGCGATAGCCATTCTAGAAGTAGCTTGTGGTTACCGATTAATCTCGAAATGACATGATAAATGTGTCAGTATTATATACTTTATGAACAAAAACGAACTTATTAATACCGCCGTCCTTCAAAAATTTAATACACCTTATTTGTCATCGGACTTGTAGCAACTCCACATCTTTCAAGGTAACACGTTAAATTGCGTTCTTTTTCTTACTCCCACAAATATCCGCTAGACGAGAAAAGTTTTGCGACGAGTGGACGCACAAAACCCCACATTGGCTGAACGATTTGCGAGAGTTTCAACTTCCGGACGTTTCCGAGCAGTCGATCAGGTCCTGCGTTGGAGTCCTCTCAACCGTTCGCCAGATATTGGAATTACCGGTTCTCCCGCGGTCAAACAGATATGTTTCAACAGTTTTCGGCCGTTAATCACGCCAAATAACGGCAGAATCCTTGGAAGATGCATTTGCGCGTATTTTCCGGCATGTCCTTGAAGCATATTAAATAAATATATGCACAACCTTGTAAATGATAAACTGATGTAACAATCCATCTTTTGGACAAAATCTGTGAAACAGGCAAACTATCTTCTTCCCTGGTTCGTGCATCAGGCGTTCGTAAGCCGTAACCCTTTTCCCTGATCAACCCCTCTTTCGTTGACAGAGTTCGTTGGTCATATTATATAACTATATGTTGCTCTGTACCACCTGTACCTATCTGTTATGATCGCGCATACCTATAAGTGTCTCTCACAAATGTGTTGAGAAGTATACTTTATTATTATTATTATTATTATTATTATTATTATTATTATTATTATTATTATTAGTCCATGTGTGCTCTTTACGTCCTCCCGTTCATCACGTGACTCTGCGTTTCGTTCTCGATTCCACAAATTTGTCAGATGCAAGAAGTGCTTGCCGTATTGGTAGGAGATTTAGCGAGATTTTTCAGTATTCCATCGACTTTGAACAACTAACGAAGTCCTGTCCAAATGTTCGTCCATTCTCTCTCGAGAGTCCAAGATTTCCTGTTTCCCCTCATCGCGGTAAATAATTGCACACATTTTTCCGACGCCATTTACATCAAACGATGACAAAATCCATCGAATTTCAATTCTTGCCATCCTCAAATCACCTTTCCTGTATGACCTTGTGTAATAAGTCAGGCATCACCTGGTAAATTGTAAATTAATGTAACTACTCGGCTTTTCCATCTAATTTTCGAAAGCATGAGGACTATCTATTTAGAGGCATGTACGTCAAATGCATCTTGTTGAGCTGGAATTTTCCGCTGTTTGTCTCTTCTATTGGTTTATTTATATGATTGGCGTATTTTAGTGATATGAATTATGTGCATTGTGTACATTTTCGTGCACTGCTTTATACTACATGCTATGGTCGCACTCACCTAGGCGTGTTTCTCACATATACGTTAAAGAAATTATTATTATTGTCATTATTACTGTTAGATTTCATCCTAAAAATCTCCGCAGCACGTGAAAAACAAGCAAGTTACGTATTAAATGTAATGGACAGTTTTGCAAGGAGTCAAGTCCCATACCAGAGGTAAACCGCACTGAGTTAAAGTATCTGTTTAGTGAAGATGAAAATCATCAACATAAAGAGAAGTGCGTCATTGTTTCTAATTGATGCTTAACTGCCACAAAAACCATAAACAGAAAGTGACCCCTGTACATGAGAATTAAGGAGAATAGGAGGGGAAATGACTTAACTACTCAAGGTTGCTTTCTCTTCATCTAGCCATTCAACATCAAGCAAAAACCCGAGCTGTGTGTGAATGCAAGGCATCGTCGGCAAGACAGCTTTTGCTACCCAACGCCATTAATTGCAGGTACTTCACAGACCACTTGGCCAAACAACGACAACATTCACGCCACTAAGCCCGCTTAGGCAGTGTCTCTCACGATCAACCCATCGCAAGCTTTGGTTAACTTTCTAAATTTTGGAACTGCTTCCGTTGGAACTTTCAAGGTTGGATGCATTTCGTAATGATTACGAACTTATAAATTGGTACGGAAGGTGAACGTTCAAGCTGCCATGCATGTGCTACTAAACAACATGTTAACACGATCTAGCGCAAGACCACAAGGCGATAGCATAGGCCTACGTCACAGTCCGCCATAGGGTTTATGGGCTGCGTCACGTGCTTTCCCGAAAACCTTGTGCATTGCCCTGAGTGTGATCACCGACATACCGCATGATACCGCAATGTACCACAAAGACTAGAGCGTGACTGTCGGAACAGAACTTTCGCGACTTAGAAATTTGCATAATGGTTGAAAAGTCACCTGGCGTTCAATTCGAACGTCGTTAATGACGTGTTGAAGTACTGCGCTTGTATGCCCATTTTTAGCTTACATGTTTATAATTGGCCTTTTGCTCCTGGCACAATCCCATTGTCTATATTCCACAGCCATGTGACTGTGGTCTTCAACCAAGGCAAGTTGTTCCGTGTACAACCACATTTTGGCCCGGATTGCCCAGACTATTTCCAGCTGCTCCCTCCAGAACATTACGCCTCTTCGTACCTCGATACATAAGGTACACTCGTGGAATCGCCTGTTCATATCAACCCATGAAATAAAACAACTGAATGAAAAAACCCGTTCGATCTAAGAAGACATTAGAAATGGAATGTGCTTCTAATCGACCCTCATCATCACCATCATCATAACAGCCATGAGCCTGACCAAAAGGTACTGTGGCTTGGGCCGCCGTTCACCTCAACACTGACGTGGAATATCCTGGAAGAAAACGTTACTAAGAAGGGTGAAAAATATTGAGAAAAAACTAAGAGGAAGAAGCGGAAATGGAATGGATACAGGTACGCCATTGACTGCGACACATCGCCATCTCGGATAGCGTCTCTAACCAGCGGTTGGAGTGATCACGAGGACCCCAGCCAGGCAGGCGACACCTACCCACGTTGCTCAATGGAGCAGTCAAGGTCTTCATATTTTGTGACCACGTTGTTGCTTGACCACCACGTGGTTTGACCCAATTGTTGGTGGCCTCAGCATATAATGCCCGGTACGGTAAATGATTAGATGACATACGGAGTACGTGACCCAACCATCGCAAGCTGTGTACCGTAATTAGTTGACCAATTGATCGCGCATCCCGAGCGTTCCGGAATACGCGCCGGCGAACTGCCACATTACTCACACGATCAGTCCACTTAATATGAGCCAATTCGCGGAGACAACGATGGTCAAACACAGCAAGCCTGTTAATATCTTCTTTGTGAACAGGCCACGTTTCCGAACCATAAAGCAAGATGGAACGCACACAGGCATTATATGCCCTTCCTTTCAGCGATAACCGGACGTCTTTTCGACGCCACAGATGACGCAATTTGGCAAAGGCAACTCGTGCCTTTGCAATCCTCGCTGATATCTCATCAGCAATATTACAGGCTGATGAGATAGTGCTACCCAAGTATGTGAAACTGTCCACAGTCTCAAGTGGATTACCTGCAATGAAGAAAGTAGGAGTTGAAGTGCCCCAGTCTTGAAGCAACACTTTGCACTTTGAAGGTGCAAAGCGCATTCCATACAAACCAGCTCTGTCGCTCAACCTGTCCAGCATGGTCTGCATGTTTCCGGCAGAGGGGCTAAGTAAGACAGTGTCGTCCGCATACTCCAGATCGGTCAATCTAGCGCCAGGAAGAAGCTCAACACCAAGCCCACTCCCGAAGCGGACCCTCCAGAATTTCGTCCATGACAAAATTGAACAGGAAGGGGGAAATCGGACACCCCTGACGAACACCACTAGAAGTGATGAACCCCCGAGACAGTTGTCCATAAACTCTCACTCTGCTTGCAGAGTGAGCATACCGTGATCTCAGTAGATTCACGTATTTCTCTGGTACTCCCTTGCGGAGAAGGCAGTTCTAGAGAACGTTACGAGCAACTGAATCGAAAGCAGCCTTCAGGTCCAAAAAGACCACGATTGTCGGCTGTCTGTAACAGTGCCGATGTTCCAAGATCCGTCGCAAGGTAAAAATATGATCAACGCAGCCTCGACGGGATCGGAATCCTGCCTGTTCTTCGCGTATCTGGCTTTCTCTGGGCTTAGTGAGCCGACGTAAAATGAGACCAGTGAGTAACTTGGACGCAACAGACACCAGACTGATGCCTCTGTGGTTGTCACATTGACTTCGGGCCCCCTTTTTGAAAACGGGAATGACTGTTGATAGGCACCAATCACGAGGTACCTCCTCAGTCTCCCAGATCGTCTGGAGGAGTCTTGTCAGTTCTGATATCAACCTCTCCCCACCATCCTTCAAAAGAGAAGTAGGGAGGAGGTCTGGACCAGGGGCCTTATTACGCTTTAACAACTTGAGCTTCAGAACCACTTCTGCTTCCGACGGAGGACCGTCTGGAATGCAACCCTATCGAAACGTCAACCGTAGATCCTTTCAAGAGGAAACCAAGCATCAATGCGCGATGAATATTCAACCCATGAAGATCACATAGAATAACAAACCTATCATAATACACTCCAACAATGTCTGTTCTACGAGAATCTCCGGGAGATTTGTTTGTTTATGCCACAGAAGGGGGTTGATTTAAGGGGCCCCACTGCAACTCTTCGACCCAAACGTCTAACCTGCGTGATTACAGGACTACTTACTCGATTGTCAGCTTCTCTTGGCAGTGAGGGACTAATGTGGTTTGTGAGTGCACTGCATAAAATATTTATGTATGACCTTGACCAGTGCTGCTGACATTCTAATTACTCGAAGCTACATCGGGCGTTTGGGTGACGCCGGATGTTTTTCGGCCGTATTGAACAGTATTCCGGTGGTTTATTTCAGAGGTTGAGCGCTCAGAGCGGCCTTTTTCTGAGGGAAGATTTTCCAACACCCTTCTTCCTGCTTCAGAAGGCGGCGGTGCCGCAACCATAGAAGTACTTCTGCTGTATGCTGACAGACTCGTGCATCATTAATCTAACACCCATTCGCAGTCAGAAGTTCATCTGCTTTTCATCTGACTGATTTCATTGAGTCATGTACTCCGTATGTCGACGCGACGCCCGTCGCACCTCGTGATGTTCAATGTGGCTGCTGGCGGTGGAATCTACTAGGTGGCCGGACGATGACGTAGTCACGAAGTACGGAAACATTTACTCTCACGACATCATCTTATTGTGGAGTTTGTGATCGTTCAAACAATTTTTGGGCGCGGTCATGTGTCATACCCAACAGTGTGCTAGTATGCTAGAGATAATCGACTTTTTTCTTTATGAATCTCCTCTTCTTTCTGGTTCCCTCTTCAGTAAGCAGTTGTACTTATTTACTGCTTCCTTGTTATTAGTTATTGATTACTCGATCATTTTCTGAGCTGCTATCAAGATCAGTGGTAGACTGATCCATACTGTCCACTAGTGAAGCTCAAAGTCAAAAGTACAGCATAAAGCTGTGTGCATGACTAGCCTATCGGTCACCACATTATCATAACATTCCGAGTCATCTCAAAGTAGGTTGTATGAAGGTCATCAACCGTCATCAACCCACCATGCCAATCATTCGCGGTACCTCTTGTAATGTGGGACAAAATGCAGTCCGACATTCAAATGGATTCATTAGTCGCTACACGCTAACTGTTGGTAGCCATTTCCCTGCACAACTACGTCTTGAGGCGCAACGGTTCAGTCATCCATATGCGTGTTACCCCTTAAAATAGTAGTGATAATTTTACGTATCATTCTTGATAGTTCCGCTCCGGCGATGCACGAAAGAGTGGTTGCGTTGGATTAAGCACCTTTTTCCGACGTGTTTTAACTTAAGCACCTAGATGTTCGGATTTGGATTCTGTTTCCGATTTCTCACCAGCTTGCTCCTGAGTGTTATGGGACTATGCTTGTTGGCGTACGCAGATTAGTTTTAGATATGACTGGTGATAGATACATCACACAGGCGTAAAATGTTACAGAGCGCCGTAGACCAGAGTGAGTGTTGCAAACAAACCCTCATGAACGCACAATGACGTGCATTGCGTTAGCTGCATCTGCTGAAGTTTTGGATGCGTCGGAAAGCCCGAAGTGTCTCCTGTAACTGAGTGGACATACTCAGATACATCCCACCGGTGACTCCATGATCGTCAGCCAATGGGACCAGAATGGCATCGCAGGCTTTTATTTACCTGGGATTGTGTGACTGCCTGACTTGCCGTTTCCTGCTAACCCTTTCACGTTCAATGAGCGATGCAGCTACTCAGCGACTGATACGTGGCTTTGACGTAGGACCCAATGTTCCCAGATCAAGTCGGTTTCTCTTATTCAGTGTCAAGCAGGCCTCTGTTGATCGGAAAGACAATCATTGAAAACACACTGTGGCACCGCCTTCTGGGATTACAGCGAATACCAAGAACAGAGTAAGGTTACTTGCATGATAGGTTTTTGGGTGAATGAGTATTAAGTTATGCATTAAAGTAACCTCTAGGAACGCTGCTAACGACCTCAGAAGGAAGGATGTTCCAAAGATTAATAACCCTGTGAAACAAAAACTACTGTTCAAGAAAGATTCGAGGACGAAGCCTGAAAAGTTTCCTGCCGTGTCCCAGCCGGCCGTCATCATTCGTTCTATTGATGAATTGTTCAACGAGACCTTGTCTAAACAAGAGTTGTGTGAGAATTAACTCACCACAAAGTCGTTGAAATTCGAGTGGATATAAATCAAGATCACTCGTCCGCAACATTTCTTAAGCCCGCGGCTAGCTAGGTAACCACACGCTGGACACGCTCACCAGCTAATATGTATTTCTTCAGGCCGGTTTACACGACCTGATTAGCATACTCAAGGAGCGGTCTTATGAAAGCCCCGTGAAGCGTTTGAAGCGCTCCCTTGTCAATGCAGAGGAAGGTGCGCTTAATCATCCTAAGAGCGTGCATCTCTTTTTGCCGCCATCCCATGGTGAAACGTAAAAGATAAGTTAGACGACAACCAGATGCCGAGATCTTTCTTCAGATCGATTTACATGATATCTACTGTGCAGAATGCGCTATGAATCCCGGAGGTGTTGCTAGAATCTTTACCGAATAACGTAGGCCTGCATTTGTTGTCTCTTAGTGAAAGCGTTCAACCGTCCATCCAGTGCTTCATTATATCAAGATCAATCTTTTTTCAGTGAGATCTGTGGCCTTCCAGATTTTCAGGTCATCGGCATATGGGTGGTTGTTATTAGAAACTTTTTCTGGAAGGTTTTTGATGGAGACAAGATGTAACACAGGACCTAGCACTGACCCTTGAAGAACTCCCGCAGAAACGAAATGGGGAGAGGAGCCGTCAGATCCGGTTTTAAAGCTTAAAGTTCTATTATATAGGTTAGGGGCAATCCAGCTATGAATCTCTCCTTGAACACCGTAAGCATCTAGTTTGTTTCAGGAGGCCATGTGAGGCACGGTCAAAGGCTTTAGCAAAGTGAAAGAAGTTAGCGTTATAAATGAGGCCATTGTCTTTGCCTCCGTCAGACTATCCATTAAAATTAGCATAACTGTTATGCATGACCGGTTAGAAGTTAACTCATATTGGGTAAATGAAAAAAGCTGGTTCGGTAAGAAGTGGTTCAGGATGACATGCTTTAATAGGCGTCCCAGTATTTTGCATGGAATGCTGTGAGGGCCGATTGCCCGATGCTAACAGGATAATGCCGCCCGCCCGCCTCAAATATGGGCGTGACCGTCGCCTCTTTTCATGCTTCACGAAAAATGCCATTCTGGAATATCTGTTTAAACGGCTCATAAATGGGGTTCTGCCAGCCCAGCAGCTGCCCCTTTGAGAATTCTGAGATGGATCTTGTCGGGATCCATTGTGCTATATGAATTAACCTTGAATGAAAGGTCTTCAACATGTAGCGCAGAAAACCCAATGGTAACCAGTGGTTGTCAGAAATTCTGCAGCGGTTGGATGCTGATCCGGTGGTACGAAGTTGTGGACAGCGGAGTAGTATTGTTTGAATAGCTCGACCAAAACCAGACAGTCAGACGAGGTTTCCTTTCAGACAATCGCATAAAAGAACCGAGGGTGTATTCCTTCTTAGTCGTCGCGCATGCCTAAATAAGAAGGTTTTGTCCCCGCGGTCTCTGAGGACCTTTTCTCGTTCGGGTTTGGTATGTTCACGGATTCCCCGCATGCACCTACTTCGAACAAGGTGGAACGCGCCTAGATCCTCCGAACCTCTCGTAGGCTAATACTTCGCGAATAAATGGGAACAGTCACCAAGGTGACCACGTATTCTGCGCGGAAGAGAGGGTTAATAAAAGAAAGTGCAAAGTTTGTGCGGTACAAACAAGTAATCTGTTTTCTCAACTGTGCCTTGAAATTCGCAATAGATCAGGTCCACGGAGTGATAATTAAGAAGAAGTGAACCCATGCAGCTTCTCAGGTGGTTGAAATCAGCCTGATTAGAATTTTGAACCGTGGACGTTGTCACCGGCTGTTGTGGCCGGTAACAGATAAAAACAAATATGAGCCGAGACTGACCACTTTGTCCAAGTGTTGGTTTGGTGATCATCCTGTCTATCAGGTGGCACTCATTAGTGATGACTGAGTCACTCAGAGAGGAAATCTGACCAGAACGATGCCGCATCGGGGTGCTGACACGATGTTTTTACGCTCTCTGTAGTATCAGCGTCAATAAGGAAGTCGAACATCCGCTTCCATATTCCTGGTGAGAATCTGATGCCCTGGTTATCTCACATGCGTTAAAATCGACCATAATAAGCAGATGAGTAGTGTTGTAGCCGTAGAAAGTTGTCTAAGCTTGCAAGAACAGTGTCACCGTCGAAGACGTCGTCTGAGGGGGAACGATAACTTACCTTCACTAGAAGTGAGACTTGGCCACGTGCAGTAGATCTTAACACCACACAAAAAGGTGATAAAAGTGGAAATTTGTCGCAATAGACGGTTGATTCTGTTAGTTTCTAACTCTCCAAAATTCTGTACACCAGCAACACCGAACGCAGACAGAATGCAAGGCTTGCGACCCGAGAAGTGGGACTTGTATTTATCGATTATTGAGTAGTTCAATTGAGTCGCATTCAAACGTCGGCTGTGTATGTGAAGTTGAGGAAAGTAAAAAGTGTGAATAACAATGAGAATTATGAAATCGAAAATAGTGTACAAAACGGTACACAGGTAATGTCAATCGAAGCCACAATGTTTCATTTATTAGAGAAATGAAATCCAGCAATAAACGTGGGTGTTGGGAGATACTGGTGAGAGGAAATCGCAGAATCCCATTCTGCTTCGGCGTAGTCACCTCGGTAAACTGAATACGCGGGGACACCCAGTTAACTCTCACTGATGTCGCCTGTAGGTCAGGTACCCGTGTGGGCGACCATGTGGGGTCGTGTTTCGTGACTTAACTGACTGATTTCGTACACATGCACTTAAGAGCTATTTCTTCATTTGACTTCGCAGGAAAGAGAGGGCATATTGCAAGTGAGAGCTTGTGAGAGAACGCCTAGAGTTGAGGAGGGTGATGGGGTAGGACTCGATCTGTACTTTCAAGTGGTTCTGTTAGCCATTCTTCGAAGCAACGGGCCCGACATAACTGCCTGTACGCATGTCAGCGATTCTAGAGGACGCTTGACCAGCATTCTCGATGTGACCAACTGCGACCTCTGCATCTCTGCTAAATTCCACTTTTCGGGAGGGTGTTTGGGAGTTTTCACCCATGAAAAGTTTTTGACTATTTTGACTTTTGGGTGCAGGGTTTGAAGAAGAGTAGTGTGCGCGGTTTTAAGGAACCTCTGATAGAAACACCTAGTGGGGCGAGTCATAGAAACGTTTTTTGAATCAAAAACGGCGGCCTCGAAGGGCTCTTATCCTTTTAAATACTTGAAAGAAAGAATTTTCCGCGGGGTACTTTGGTGGTTTTTGGTTCAGGCAACTCGGAAAACGTTTTTTATGGCTTCGGAGTCTTCGACACTTGTGCCCATGCCCGAAGCGTCAGTCATTGGAGTGGCGACCACGGAAACAGCGTTCCCACTTTCCACCACTGGCACATGAGTCTGAGTGGATACGTCCGGAGTAGAAATTGCGAATTTTACCTCCAGTTGTAACTTATGGTCAGACGTAATTTGTGATATAATTTTAACCCACTGCTCGCATCTCAACCTTCTTGCCGACAGCGATCAAAAGACCCATCTTTCAGGTGGGCGTCGGCGGACTTCAAAGCCACTGGTTTTTCCACCACTGTCTCAAAACACAACATGGCTAGCAAGGTTACCAAAAGTCCAGGTGACTTTCGGATTGTCTTCGCGCATGATCTGCTCGCGCGTACGAGATTGCTAACGTCCAGTGAGAAATAATAAGCTAAGATTAATTCGGCTAGCCCAGTTCAGGAAGACGTTGTGGGAAGAGCGGTCCCACAAAGCAACTTTTCTTTCACCTCGTCTTTCATATTTGCTGTTGCCTCCTGCTTGTGTGCGGTTGACAGGGCAACTGCCATCGTGGTGATCACAACACCAGGGAGGTCCACCTGGGGGTCCAACTTCATTTCTGACATTATCGTTTAGTACTCCTCTATTCTACGCCTCATAAAAGAAATGGAAAGACATACAGTGCTAAGAAGAGTTCCGCGCTCGCAGTCGCAGGTTTTCTCCATCGTAACACTTTTCGTGTTGCGCGCTTGATTAGCCGGCGACAAAACGGCGTCTTAACTGTCATCGAACATGCAGCTCACGCAGACAAAATTTAGAGCTGAAGAAGCAAGCCGCTTGCACTGGTCTTCGTTGAGGCCAGTGCATTTAAAGTGTTTAGACATCTTGCACCTGTAACGGCCGCAAGTGTTCACCGCCTCAATCAGCGTTTGATGAGTCCTTGCACTGCTGGATCTAACTCCGGTCGTTGTCAATGGAAACAAGTAAGATGCAGTATGTAACAGATACAGATATAATATAGCCCCAAAACTTCTAATTGTAACGAATTAGTGTGTTATGCGATAAATAATAACAGTAATCATGAGCAAGTTTCGATGTGTAAGGCACAATTGGACAGAAGCTTAAGTAGGCAACAACAGCGAGGAAAGCTGCACCAAATTCCCAGTTACCCGCGCCCACAGAGCCAGACACGAACTAAAAATACAACAAATTGCGGGAGACCAAAGGTATGTTATGCAATAATTACAGTAGGTTGTAACCAAGGCTAAACGACACCGATACGCGGAACTAACTACGGAGGTCAGCAATCCGACCGTCAAGAGCGCGCGCAAGCCGGAAGAGTGTATAAGGCCGCAATTGGCGAGCTTAGACCGGCAAGCATGCAAGTAAACAAACACGATTGCACACAACAGGCAGACAAAATCCTTACGAACCTATGTATAATGTGGTCTATGATTTTGGGAAGAATTTTACACATTGTACGGCAGACAAACGGTGTTCATCTTTAGGCCACTGCACAGCTACACTTAGAAGTGTATTGTGGATGCAACTCCTTGAGCTGCGTGAGGATTAACTGTGGCTAGCCACCTTTGGTTTGGTCTAGGTCATGCCGTCCCATTGGTGATGGACTATCAATTACGTTGCAACAGCGCATCAAAGATTTGGGACCACGAATACGGCTGACATGCTTTCCCGTGAAACAGAAGGATGAGGAGATGGACGGAAGATTTACTACCATTGGAAAGGCTTCCCAACATAAGGAGTACGGATCGTCCGGCTTGAAGCCAGGAATGAGTGGAGAACTTCCTGGAAAAGCAGGTGGAGTGCCTAGGTGTAAGTCCTGAGCTCTGGGCCGCCCCTCGAGTCAAGGAGATTGAAACAAGGGGTGGTTGTGTGAAGTCCCCGAGAGCACTGTACGCCAATGCTGGTAGTCCGGGGAACAAGTGGAGTGATCACTCAGGAGAACTAAGATGGTAGGATGTCCTTGCAGTTACTGAGACCTGGTTACAAAGGAATATGTCCGTCGATACTATTTGCCTTCCGGGATAATTGATCCACAAGGTAAACAGATAAGATGGCAGAATGGGTTGGGCTGTTCTATTGTTAATCGTGCAGCACTACGGGCAGCGCCAAGGAAATAAGTTGGATGTGGGAAACATTTAATTATAAAGATGTTCTATGGTAGACGGCAAAACAACGTTGCTCTTCCTGTGCGGTTACAAAAGCCCCTCTTCCTAGGCAAGAAGATGAGCAACCACTCAGTGTTATTAGAAGGCGAGCACGCACACCACGGGGACTTCTTATTGTAGGAGATTTTAACGCTCTAGAAATGGATTGGAGAGTGATGCATGCTGCCAGTGCTGCGTTTTGGAAAGCATTGTTGGACCTTTTAAACAAAAAATCATTACCTCAACACGTCAATGAGGTAATCAGGTGGAGGGTGGGTCAAACCGCTACAGTTTTAGACCTTATTATAACAAGGAACCCCAATGATGTTTCGGACTTGAAGGTTTGGACACTCTTCGGCAGCAGTAACATCTGCAGTTCAGTTGTGTCCACGCCACCCTTGTCAAATGTCGTAGGTCCTCTAGAAGCATAACTGTACAACAACTAAGGTCGGATGCGAAACAGTTTGGTTAGATAGATTGTCACGGTGCCAACGATGTCAACAAAGTTCGGGACATAATTAAAGACAATCTTAATCTTAATCTGACAAGCATGCACCACTGAGACGTAGTCGACATAACTACAGGCCTCTGTGGTGGAAGAGTAGGGTCAAAAGGGCACTTAGACTCAGAAAGAAAGCCTGAGTTGTATACAAACAGTCTGGGGCTACATCAGGTTGTGTCAGTATAAGGCAGCTAGAGAAAGATATTCGGAAGTATAAATTGAATGCAAGAAAAATTTCGAGATGAATCTGACGAAGAACCATCATATGAACCCTAAGGCCTTCTTTAGCTATGTCCAGGCCAAAGGGGCCGTTATGAGAGGACTGAGTGGCATTGTTGATACTGACGGCAATGTTGTTGAATAACCATTACAAAAAGCGAAGCTTTTCCGCCAGTTTTTTGAGGCGGTACACATTCCAGTTTCTGGAACTACCACAGTGGGACTCAGCACAGAGACCTCAAGAAAACCAATGGCGGAGGAAGTTGAAATAGAAGAGATGGAGGTCAGGGATAGATTGGATAAACCAGGCGCGAATAAGGCGATGGGGTAGGACTGTATCCATTCAAGTATACTAAGATTTTCCAGTAATATTTTACGGGAGCCTCCCGTTGTGTCGTTTAATTTTACCCAACACACGGCCATCATCCCAGATGACTGGAGGAAGGCAGAGGTTGTACCCATCCATAATGGGGTATGAAACATGAGGTGGGCAACCACCGACCAGTAAGTCTCACATCAGTCGTCCTGCAACTGCTGAAAAGTATTGATAAGGATAAGGCCGTGAAACACATTACTGGAAACAGGTTTCTCCCTGCAGACCAACATGGATTTGTGGGGAATAAGTCTTGCCTCACCAAGCTGGTTTGTTTCCTCGAAGATATCACAGAGGGGTTGGACAGAGGAGAGAAAGTTGGGGTATGTTACTTGAGCTTCAGATGGGCATTCGATTTAGTAAAACACCGATTGTTAATCCTCAAATTAGAGACCTTTGACTCTCTTTGAAGACTGGTAAAATGGATACAGGACTTCGTGAGAAGTCGCACCTTCCATATAGCGATGGCGTGGAGAAGGTCCACAAAAGGTGCAGGGGTTAGTGGGGGTACCTCAGGGATCAGCGCTTGGACTACTACTGTTTTCAATCTTCATCATCGGTCTCACCAAAAACCTGAAGTGTCCCTGCTAAATCTTCGCTAATGACGTGAAGGTTGTAGGAAATCCTGACAACATGAGCATGCAGCAGGACTTGAATACTGTTCAGAAGTGGTCAAATGAATGACACATACCCTTATAATAATAACAATATATATTTCTCAACGCATTTATGAGAAACACGCTCGGATGTGCGCGATCATGATAGATAATTACATGCGGCACAAAGCAACAAATGAATATATAACAAGACAAACATGAAGTCTGTTGACGAAAGAAGACGTAATCAAAGGGAAAATAGTCACATAATGAAAGAAGGTGGTTCGTTTGTTCCACGGATTCAGTCCAAAAAATGAGATGTTACATTAATTTACCTTTTACAAGGTTAGGTAAGGATGACGTTTCAAATATTTCAAGGTCATGCGGGTAAATACGTGTGTAGTGTGCGGCCGAAACCAGCAAGCGCGCACTAGTTGAATTTGAATTGGTGACGGAGCGTGCTGCTGTGTTGTCGGCGCCGTTCCAGTTATCGTTTGTGTAAGTCGTGTGCATGGCTTACTAGGCCTTTGACTCATGTTTGTTTCTTGTTGTTTCCTTTTGCAGGACTTGTTGGAACCCCTACTTCAGAAGAACGCCGTCCCCTGGTTTCTCCACATTGCCCCACAGTTGGTCCGAAAGTGTAACGGACAACCCGAGTAGAAACAGCCGGCTTGCATGCTACACGTGCAAGTTCATCTTCGAAGGATTTCGCCGTTATTTGACGTAATCTCATTCGGAAAAATGTTGAAATAGTTCAGTTTTGGCGAGAAAGGACGGCAAGTTACAAAATCGGGCGACGAATTGAGCACAGGACCTCGATGATTGTTAAAAAGCGTCAAAAAGTTAAAAATTTCAATAATCGCTCGGCCAATATGGGGGTTTGAGCGCCCATTCATCGCGAAAACTTCTCCTGCATTACGGATGCTCGTGGGAATAGGAAAAAACCGCAATGTCATGTGTTAAATGTTATATAATAATAATAATGGTATATTTCTCAACGTATTTGTGAGAAACACGCTCAGAAAGCGTGATCAGTATACACATAGTAACGTGAAACGCATACCATACTCAAAATTGTTAATTGTACAATACATCAATTATGGAAATAAAGTTACAAAACAGACATAATAGTAGAGGAAAATGTTA
>JTDE01000607.1:47499-59221 GCA_014338405.1 Paragonimus skrjabini miyazakii
CTTCTTAGTTACATTTTCTTCTAGGATATTCCACGTCACTGTTGAGGTGAGCGGCGGCCCGAGCCACAGTACCTTTTGGTCAGGCTCATGGCTGTTATGATGATGATGATGAACCACTTTTAGCTTCCTATAAAGGACATGCAGACGGTGTTGAACAAGGTGAGTGACCGGGATGTTCTGTGCGAAAGAATCTTCGCACCTTCAAAGCTCAAACTGCTGCTTTAAGACTGGAACATACGCACTCCTATGATCTCTTTTGCAAGCAGTCCGATCCAAAGTGTGAGCTGTTTCGCATATTTTAACAGCACCATCTCATCACCTTGAAATAGTGCTAATAAGAAATCAGAGGATAACAAACACACGTGTTGCTTCGGGAAATTTTCATCATCTCAGGCATCGAAATGACGTTCGAGAGCAGTCAAAAGGAGGGGTACAAAATGTTTATGCGCAACCTGTTTTGCCCAATGGCTGAGAAAAATAACCTGCTCATGGCAAAGAGACCAACAGACTTGCCGCGTTTGACCATAGTTGTCTGCGCTACTTAGCCTACATCAAATGGAATGACCGTGTGAAAAACCTAGCTGTTCGACGGTGCGTGCTAACATCTGTTCAGAAGAAAGAAACGCTCAGAGCGATTCTTGGGTTAAGCAATTCGTGAGTCGGTTGAGCGTTTATAACAGCCGGTATTATGTAGTGAGACCACCAAAGAGTGAGTAGAACCGCCGGGAGGTCAAACAACGTGGTCAAAAATATGAAGCCTCTGAGACTTCTTAGAGCACAGTCGGAGGGTGTCATCCAGCGGATCAGAAACGTCAAGATCGTTCAAACTCTATTCGACATGGCAGTGTATCGTATTCAACGGCAGACCCAGAAGCACACTGCTGTCCCAAATTAATTTTAGTATGTCCCGTTTTCTTCGTTTTCCTCTACTTTTGAGGACAACTTTCCTCTAAATACTCTTTGTTACTGAGGTTGTGAACGACGGCTTCAGCTACAGCATCATCCGTCAATGAATGAAATGACATGATTACATGTACAAACATATCCAATTACACTAGGTCTACTGCATCTCTTCTACGATTTCATGTACCTTTCAATCTAAATACAAGAAAACAGGTTGATCTACAGTCCGATAGGAAGTTCAAGTCACTTTTGGCGCAACAGTTTATCTGCGTCTTCCCGGGAACCTTCAAGCATGAACACCTGATCAGGCTGGTGTCCATATCAACTCAAATGATATGGTTGAAGCCGCTTTGGAGAAGTGGATGACTAGCGATAGTAAATCATACACAATGGTACTCGAAAGTTCGTGTACGATAATGAAGCTGTGGAAGGAAAAACGTGTTCCCTGTGTTACATATGCGAACGCTTCAATCAATGACAACCCAGAGGCAAACATAAATACCTTAATAATACCCAAATCAAGAAACTTCGTGTCGATATGGCTTATGGCTTTCACATATGAGAAAGTGCACTTGTAGCGACAATAATGAATGATATTTTTGATAGTCGCATTCACTTGTACACTTTTGATGATTTTAATTTTTCACCTACTTTTGTTTTAGTCAAGCTATTCCTTTTGTAATATCCATCCCGGGGCTACAAACAAAATATCGCTCCGTGCCTCGCTAGCTTGACGCGCTTTCTCTGTATACTGTACTTTCCAGGGTCGATACAAACACACGAGGGTCAACGCGCTGAGTCCTCGTTTTCATTGTCGATTGGTTTCCGATAGTGAGCACAGACTAAGTATTATTCTGTTGGGCCAGTTCCAACACACTACACATCAACTGGTGACTTACGACACAGTCCCAGTGAACACACCGGGAACACTTACAAACAAACTATTAAACAGTTAGCCCGATTAACACCCGTTGGTCTAATGCACCTCAAGGACAGCAACAACATCCGACCATGGGTAAGGGGTCGGATGCATAACGTGACAATGTGCACAGTAATACTTTACGTTCGCAGAATCCAGTTGCTCCGCATACACAGCGTGTACCGGATATCTGCTTTTGGTAGCAGCTGTCTGCAGAACACTGTTCGTAGGTAGTCATAACACCAATTGACGAAAAGCGGGACACGATGTGATAAGAACAGCCAGCCTCTCCGATGCAAAGCAACCTCATTTCAACATCTTAAATGGACAGGACACGCTCTTCACATGCTTGTTCGGCACCAACCATACGGTAAGTAAGGACTACTCAGTAGAAAGAGCGATAAGCAAATCACTACTGGCACAGAATGACCACTTACCATTGGCTTTTCACTGGTGTTGTGTCTCAACATAAGTAACAAGGTGTCGGTCCGGAATTCTAACTAGGCTGACCTTAACAGCTTAAGAAGTCACCCTCATTTATCCATTAAGAACCAATGCGTGACTCTGAACTACCGGGTGCTTCAAAATGCAACCAAGAAAGCTCACAATTTAAGAACGTCCAGCAGGTTCTATTTATCTTGTTTCTTGCTCCAAGCTTACGCGAAAGATACACCTTTTTTCAGAACGTCCTTTTGTCTACGAAATAACGGGTGCACTGAAAGACCCGAAGGCATTTCATACGACCCGAAATTGCGAAAAGAAAACCAGTCAACACGCACAAGTTATGTGAGAAAATGTGTATGCATTGACATAATAAACCTTTTGCGTAAAACCTAACTGCCTGACACGGAAACTTAATCCGACCTCCAACTATAGTTACGGATATAGGTTTACATTATGGTTACAGAGAATGAACACTAGCTCACCTCGGGGACACTTTCACCGCCGCTTCTGACGGCGGTATTTTCCATGCTTGTTTACGAACTTTTACTCCAGGTCGACCCATATAATACGACGGGTCGGCTGGCGTAGTTTATCGGCCTCCCTGCTCTTGCTCTGACCGCGATGAGGCAATCCTGTCCGGACTCACCTGTATCCCCCCTTTAGGATACTCACATATCCTAATCATGGGAGACTTTAACCTGCCTCAAATTAGCTTCGAATCTTATTCGTACAAAGGCCCCGCTGATGCAATGCCTGCAACATTTCTAGCTTCAATGGCAGCTGCCGGCCTTACGGAACATGTGACCGACTGTACAAGATGGCGCGTTGGCCACGCTCCTTCCCGTCTAGACTACATCTTCACTAATGAGGAGCATCCACTTAAACGTGGATGCCTCGTTCGGCTTAAGCGACCACGCCGTAATAACCTTCGATAACATTTGTAGTGCTGAGCTTACTCCCAAAGCAAACGTTCCAAAAAGGAACTTCCAAAGAATTAGGGTGGATGCACTCAACGCGTACCTAGCTAACGCTTCATGGGATCAGTTCAACTCATTACTGTCTGTTGGGGAAATGTGTGAACATTTTACTAATACCATTTGCGAAGCGATACATCGCTCAACACCATTCTACTCTATAACCCGCAACAGCAATTGCGATCCCGAACGATAAAAATCATCCACGCTAAACGTCTAGCATGGGCTCGGTACAGAACGTCAGGGGATCAAAGACGATCGTAATCTGTATGCGCAACTTTTAAACCGATGCACCAAACTAATCAGGGAAGATCGATTAGATTTCCAGCGACGTTTAACTCAACGATTCGTTAGTGATCCTAAAAGCTTGTGCAAATTTGTCTCAAAAACCCGTAAAGCCAAAGCTGGCTTCCCCCAGCTAGCCGGCCTGCCAGGGCTTACTCGCTCAGATGGCGAAGCCTCTGAAGTTCTGGATGATTTCTACAGTAATGTGTTTACTAACAGCGTGCCTAACTGCCCCGTGGCAGAAAGCGTTAACTCTTCTGCAGAAATCTCCACAGTAGATACCACACCGGATGCTGTGCTAATGAAACTGCGGGGGATCAAACCCACATCTTCCGGACCAGACTGTATATCTCCTCTAGTCCTTATCCATGGGACTGCACAGTTAGCTGTCCCGCTAAGTATCCTGTTCACACAGTCAATTGCTGCAGGAACAGTACCCGAAAGCTGGAAATCGACGAATATCACTCCCATCTTCAAAGGTAGACAGCGCAATCAGCCTCGCAACTATCGTCCGATTACCCTCCTATCGTATGTATCCAAAGTCCTTGGAGCGTTAGTCCATGATGCACTATCTAAGCATTTTTTCAGCACAATCTTTCTTCTGCAGTGAGCAACACGGTTTCCTACGCGGCCGCTCATGTACTATAAATTTGCTGCTAACTGTAGACCAGTGGACCATTGCTGCCGACAGAGGAGAGGGAGTCGATGCTATTTACCTTGACTTTGCCAAGGCTTTTGAGCGAGTGGATCGTTTTGTTTTACTCGATAACCTTCACTGTAGTGGTGTCAAGGGTAACCTTCTCCCCTGGCTAAAATCTTGTTTATCAAACCGTTCTTACCGTGTGCGGGTGGGTTCCTCCGTACCTTCAGTCAGACTCAACCACAGCGGAGTCGCACAGGGCTCCGTCCTGAGGCCACTACTTTCCTCTACCTTAATCAATGATCTACCATCCGAAGTATCGTCTCCACTGCTACTGTTTGTCAACGATATCAAAACTTGGTGTTTCGTTTGTAACCGTTCTGACACGAGCGCCCTGCAGGCTGATATTAGTGCACTTTATAAATGGTCTAAATCTAACTGCATCGAGTTCAGTACCAGCAAGTGCAAGTTATGCATATCAGGCATAAGCACAGTGTCCCCTACTCCCTCGGCGGAGTACCGCTCCAATTCACAGACAGAGAAAAAGACCTCGGCATTGTTGTGACACACAACCTCTCCAGTTATCCCAATACCGAGGCCAGCGCCAAGAAATCCAATAGCGTACTAGCGCTTCTAAAGCGTTTGTTTGGAAAATTTGGGCGATCATGTTTCAACCACTTGTACAACAGCTTTATTCGTTTTCATCTCGAGCAGGGAACCCTTGTTTAGCCTCCTCACTTGCAAAAGGACAAACTAATTCTGGAAACTGTTTAGAGGCGTGTGACAAAAGCAATCCGTGGGTTGAGTGCGAAACCCTACATAAGGCGGCTCGGCGAGCTAAATCTCTTCTCTCTGGAATACCGTAGACAGAGAGGTGACCTAATATTAGCGTACATGATTATAAAGACCCTAACCACCCGTGTAGATCACTGCTCACACGTGCGGATACTAGCTCACTTAGAGGGTATTCCTTGATAATTAAATGTCAGTACAGCAGACTTGAGCTAAGGCACAGTTTCTTCTCGGTTCGGGTCTGCAAAGCCTAAAACTTCATGTCTGAACATATAGTGAGTGCCACGACAGTCGCTGCGTTCAAATTCCGTCTGGATCGCTACTCTAACACTTAGTCCAAACCCCAGCATACTATTCTGCACACAGCCACATATGTATGGTCGTCTATTGAATAGCTCATACCTGATTATGCATGTGTACCCAGCTATAGTACTGAGAATTTAACAACAGTAGGCGTGCATCTATTTATTTGTTTGTTTATCTATTTATTCTCCCTTTTACTCCTTTGATACAACTAAGAAAAGTTGCGACGTATAACTATTTCTTTGGTACAGAGATTTCTCGCCTGGAGAAACGTCTATCACCCACTGAACCCATTGAATCTACTCAGTTAACGCTTCTACGTACTAAACGTATTTTAAATTAATTTACCTGTCATCTCTAGTGGTATTAACATGGGGGTTTTTCGCTTTAGGTTGTTAGACTGTTTGGTCAGTGTCCTAACTATACTTACCGTATCTTCCCCGAAGAAACAACCCTAAATCGCGATTTACCATACGTTCAAGCTAACTCGTTTACATCATGTATTGGCAGCACTTCCACCCTCACACTGGTGACGACGCAGAAGATATGCTAGAGATGCCAATCTTCAGAAAACTCTACAAGCAACCGACAGCGGCCGTAATTAAGGGTGCTGGAGATCGGAGATCGTGAACCATAGCAGAACCGTCATGACAAACATAGCATAACTAAAGATTTTCGTTCAGACGTGGACAGAGTGATTGTTAAAGGCGTTGGTTATAGTTACATGGTCGTAGTCTGTGAACTCAGTAAGTTGCATATAAGTTTACACCTGTACTGATCGGGACGTTTAAAATGAATTACTGCTTATCGTACCTAAAACAGGTTTTCAGAGACCTTTTAATAACGCGGGATGTATGCACGATGACTGAAGACGTTGCTGTTGGTCTTGAAAAAGTGCATTGTTACAGGGCATAATTATATCTGGATGTAGCGGGATACAGCGTAAAAGTTGGCTGATATGAAGGACCCATTAGACCGTTGTAGTCGATATACGCCATTTAAATCCTGTAGAAAGATAAGCAATCACGTGCGCTTCGTGCAACTTAAGTTGCATACAGACTACGACCATGTAGCTATAGCTAATGCTATTGCCAAGGAATATGAAAAACAATCGGCCTCACCTGGTAAACTCAACGCATTACAACATTACGCCCTTCAGCGATTGGTCGATAGCCGACCGCAACCTTGAATATGCATCCCGATGGTGCAGCGTTTAGTATAGTATTTTCTATTTCATAATTTTCATTGTTATTTACACTTTTTATTCTCCTCAACTTCCAATATACAGCCGACGTTTAAACCCAACTTAATCGAACTAATCAATAATCAATAAATACAAATCACACTCGGTTCGCGAGTCTCGCGTTCTCTCTGCGTTCGGTATCACTGCTGCACAGAATTTCAGAGAGCTAAAAACCGCCTATTGCGGTAAATTTCTACTTTTGTCACCGTTTTGATCTCGTATTCGCACCTGGATTTTGTATAGGTTTTAGATCTACTACAATGGCTTAGTTCGAATTCAATTTGCACAGGACGACATGGCTGTTGCCAATCGAGCGTCCAGAATATTTGCACCGGAATGCCAGAGAATAGCACCTAGAGCTGCGACTGTCCCACTTGAAGAGGGATTCACGAATATTTTAGGTTCCGTTTTTTCGATTGCAAAGCTCGTTTTGATTATCGAGTAAACTACGTGGGCAAGAAGAATGAGTGGAAAATAATCGCAAACTCCAATGACTGTTTAGATGCATGACAATTAGTGTGAGCTTTCTTCGCACTACAAGGGACCTTAACCGTGATAGACAAGATCGACAGGTAGTGGTATACTCAATGGAGGAATCAGCAGCGAATCTTCTAGTTATAACACCAACTACATATCCTCTTGAATAGGATCAACAGAGTAGCACGTCTCCGTAAGTAGGCTACCACAGACGTATTTGGTCATTATCTTCCCCTAACAGTGCAAGCATTCTGCCACCGGGGAAGGCCTTTCCTAAACAGCAAGTAACTCTATCAACCCGTTGGCCCATACCATAAACGTGTAAAAAAGAACAGGTCACCTGCAACTCACATTATTATAGCTTAACTGGTTTCATTGATTTCACTGGTTTCTTGCGGAGTTGGAAGTATAAAACTTGTGTAGTATCCCCGCCTTGAGATATTCCGGTAAGATTCAGCAGCACGGAGTTTGTGGTTCTACAAAAGATTCTATCTCGGTTTGGTTGTTTTCCGTCCGAACCGATCACGTGAACTACTGAAATGGCGAGAGTCTGTGTGGGGTGTGTCGAGTGTTGAGGCTGCTAGTAGTATTCGGGCGCCTAGGGAGGTTGCACCGTTTTGTTGTATAACAATGGAAAGAGAAAATTATACGAAGAAAATAGGGGGAAATGAAACAAAACGATAAAATAAGAAAATGACAACATTGAAGGTACACGGTGCTATACGTGTCCGACTGTCAGCGGCCATCTTGAGGTAATCCGGTCATCTAATTGCCTTTCAAATGCATCGACTGACGTCGCCATGACAATCGTCGTCGGAAGTGCGTTCCATGTCGAACAGACTCGGACAGCAAAAATATGTCGTCCGCATAAAAGGCTATTACGTGAAATAGTGATCTTGTACTTGTGACCCCTGAGACCCACTGTATCGGCGAGTGTAAAAGGATTTTTGTTAGGGTAACTCGGAGGGCATACGATTTTGTATGTTAATATGAGATCACCCCTCAGACGCCTGTAGGCTAGAGGGAGTAGTTCCAGCTTCGAGAGACGGTCTTCATAAAAACAAGGAAAATAGATCATCGATTCGTTTAGTGGCCCGTCTCTGGATTGCATCTAGAGCAGTGACGTCTTTCTTCAAGTACGGCGCACATGCCTGAGTGCTGACTTTCAGCAGTGGCCTTACCGGTGTGCTGTAGAAGCATGAGAATCTGTCGAATGGGAAATTCCCAGGGATCCTACTAAGCATAGCTAACCTGCTGCTAGCTTTCTTTATCAACAGTATAGTGTTAGTACTAGGGAAGAGGTCCGATGTAACAACAGTACCTAGGTCGCGTTCCTGATGGACGGTGGCTGGGGTAGCACCACCGATGTGATATGTTCTAGTGCTGTGATGACGAACGTGCATGGTCTTTGACTTGGACGTGTTGAAGGACAGTCGATTTTCCACGCGCCATAAATGCAGGGCATCTGGGTCTCTTTGAAAGTCTTCTGCGTCTTCAGTGTTGTGTAAGACATGCCATAGTTTCGTATCGTCAGCATACATCACAACCGGGCAGTTACTCACGCCCGGGAGATCGTTAACATAGACTAAGAATGATAAAGGGCCCAGTATGGAGCCTTGTGGTACACCAGTTGTAGCGCTGAACGGCCTGGATAGCTCACTATCAACTCTAACTGTGTATGTCCAACAGGATAGGTAGTCTTTGAGCCAAAAACAAACCTTACTCCATAACCCCATATCATCCCATTTTCCCAGTAGTATACCGTGATGAACTATCTCGAACACTTTCGTAAAGTCCAAAAATATAGCATCAACTGGGAGGCGTTCTTCGACAGCTTTTGTCCACGAGTCAGCGGCAATCAGTAGGTTGGTCGTGCGTGAGTGGCCGTTTCTGAAGCCGTGCTGCTCCGGCGCCAACAGTGATTGGGTAGGTGAATAGTTTCTCACGAGACCGTCTACTATGCCCTCTATCACTTTTGACACGGCTAGTAGTAGAGCAATTGGTCTGAAGTTACTGGCGTTCGTTCGATCACCACCATTGCAGATGGGAGAGAAGAAGCTGCGCTTCCAAGTGGCTGGAATACAACCAGTATGATATAAGTGTAAGAACAAACGGGAAAGCGGTTTCGGCAGCTCATCTGCGCATTCCTTCTGTATTTGTGGGGGTATCTCCTCAAGTTCCGGGGACTTATCAACGCGCAGCAGGAGTAACTTAGCGCGTACGTTAGCCGGGGTAAAGTTAGGGGATGAACCCGAGGAACGATCAGAATAGAAAACCATGGTGCATTGTTCCGTCTCAGTGGAGTTGCTGAAGACGAATGCATACTGTGCACGTAATATCTCGGCTGCCTCATAATTAGAGGTGAAGCATCCTGAAGGTCCCATGAGAGAGGATATGGCAGCATTCGATCCAATCAAGGAGGCTATGTGCCCGAAGAACCTTTTAGGACAATCGGAGATAGATCTCGCAAGTGATACTTGGTGAGCCCTGCGGCCGGCGCGTATGGCTGCTATGTATTTATTACGATAGCATCTGTATGTCACGTGTGAGGCTGCATTACCTTTGAGGAGAAATGTATCCTACAGGGCCCGCTTCTCTTTCATTAGACGCTTGGTCGATGGTTTGAGCCAGGATGACTTGCAGGTGAGGCGTAAAGGCGTAGAACGATGGTGCGATGTCTGGGGATTGTTTTGGCCCGTCTAATGGCACTGTGCATTCTTTCATCCCATTTTGTGGCTGTGGATGGGGCACGATAAATGACGCCGACATTGAGTTGTGATAAGTGGGTTGTCTTAACATTCATCCGTGGAGCCTCTTCTGGTAAGAGCAGGGTTGGGTCTCTGTTTGGGGCTACGCGTAATTCAGCACCAACCTAGATTGCGACGTCCCCACCTCTGCTGGCTAGCCGATCCATGCGAAGGATAGTATAGCCAGGAAGTTCCATCTCATGGTCGGATATGTCCAGCGTTAGCCGCGTCTCCGCTACACCTACGATCTTTGGCTTCTTTGAGTCGATAAGCTGTCGCAGTTCCTCTACTTTGTTTTTAGAGAAAGAACATAAGTAAACATACACCACCAGCTAGATATGCGTACCTACTTACCCCCATTTGGGATAAAGTCCGTCTTCAGATGTGTAACGGGTAATACCCGAGCTAAGCCGATTCTTTTGAGATCGGCTTTACCATGGTTTTTGGCTGTGCGGGAGGTGGTGGGCTACTGATGACCTCCGGTATCTTGGTCATGATTACCACACTTTCCCCCATGAGGGGTATACCAGTAAAAGGTGATCCACGCTCAGACCTTGGTTTATCTACGTGAAGTCGGATCTCAGATGGGAAGCTGTTTTTAGCGCATAACACCTCTGAAGCACAGCGGACAACATACCTCTTGTAAAGAGAGTGATTCGTAATAGTCTGGGGACTGAGATGGAGCTCAGGTGTACCGGGTGCGGAAGGAGTTGGATAAACCATACTCCACATTAGCCTATTTCTAGATTTAGTTAAGCCCGGATAAACTTTCACTAGTCGATGTCACGCTTATGCGCGTGCAATGCATCCGCATCCTTCAGCTGCTCTACGCCGTGTACAACTAAACTACAAGTTCGGTCATACTGGGAACTCTGGAGGTTGAGATATGCCGTTTGTCGAGTCTCTCTGATCACCCTAGAGAAGTCAAGTTTCGCTTTTAGGCAAGAATAATTGATTCTAGGCAGGGAAGATGCTGTTAAGAGAATCCCCTTGACGTCTTTTATCTGGCCGAGCGTGACACGGGTTGGCGGAGGGCGTCTGTCTTGATGGGACTTACCAAGCATGCATAGCGTGTGTTTATCTTCCACGCCTAACTTGAGCAGATCGCAAAGGGATCTCCACAGCAACGAGTCATCAGCTTCTCTCTGGTTAAGCAACTTGCTCTCGCTTTCTGCAGTGTTATAGATAATGAGACTGTGTCTATCGAACTTAGGGTAGTGAATACGCCTGGGTGTATTTGTGCCCTGCGTTCGGAGCTTGGGGACGGCTTTGAGATTACGGCTTTCGACTAACGCTTTAGAGCTTTCCTGGTTGGTGCCGATGGGCGACTTGGATGCACCAGCTTGTTGAGACACAATAGCTATGCGTTTACTACGCTTCCGCTTAATGTGGCCTGTCGAAGCTGGTTTACTAACTGATACAGGAGACGGCGGGCTTTGGTTGTGTGCAGCCGAGCTGAGGTTGCATGTCGTCTGCGTATCGGGACTTCATATCGGGACTGCATATTGTAGATTGAGAAACTGACTAGCTCGCATGTTCTGTCTGTATCTTGAGTGCTGTTGTCTTCACAGATGTTTAGTCGGCATGTCACACAATGGTATCTGAGGGCCGGGGTGGGTGAGTCTCGGAGCCTCAAATACAAGTCTATGGGGAACTCTGGGTCGCACTTGCAGTGAACCCAGTAGTTACAAAAGTCATAGGCCATGGCTTTGTTGCGAGGCTCTACTACTTCCGAACACGGTCCACAAACGTCGGCAGTCGGACTAACGGCACTCCCCATGCTAGCTAACTTGAGGCTAACGTTTTCATTAATATATACCGTACTATTCCAACGAGTCAATCACAAACGACAGCGCACACAATGTTCAACGTTCGTAATCGAAGCACAATAATGTCTACCTCACACAAACGTGTATTAACACAACACAGATACTGAAGAAGGTTCAATCCACAAAACGTCCTTGTGTATATATATATATATATATATATATATAT
>JTDE01000607.1:65241-89616 GCA_014338405.1 Paragonimus skrjabini miyazakii
ATATATATATAATCAAATCGACACAGTTTAACACTCCAACCGGCAGCCAGTACGATTGAATTGGAATGTTTGGTCTGCTGCATATGGTTTATGTGTGCGTCATGCCAAGCTCTTGATTTGCGATAGTACTCGCTAGAGCAACTTGTTGACTTACTTGTCACTGAATTGTCATTTCTAACTTTGGTGCTGTCTTTGTTGGATTTTACAGATAAGGCTCGACAAGTGCGTTCACCTGGCTGTAATTGAAGGATGCTTTCTAACTGCAAATTGTCTTCGGCTTTGTGTTTGTATTAACGGCATTTGAATCATCATCTTGGTAACCACTGTTTCATAGTTAGGGATTTTCTCAGCGGACTGCCGACGAGCATTCTCCACACGGGCGAAGAACAATACATATAGATACTATCAACATCTGAATCATATTACTTGCCCTGTGCCATCCGTTGTAGTAACCAGCATCAAAATCTGCTCCGTGGTTACCATTGGTGGCAAAGTTAATTAGATTATTTGAGTATGCTTAGCCCGGCCGAATATTATGTAATTGCAATATCCAGGTGACAGCTATTCGACCTGATTTCCGCAAACATAGTAGTTAATTCAAGGGAATGCTTGTTCTGGTGATAGTCAGTAAACATTCCTTCCATATGTCGATGCTTTTCGTAGCAGTTATTTTTGCTTGGAGTCTCAACGACATTTGCCAGGCAGGGTTGTTAGTCACCCTGCCCACTTCTTATTTTTACATCGTTACTTCTGCCGTTTTTGTTACTTATTTAAGTAAAAAGAATGCGGTACTTATTAAGAGTACTTTAAAAATAAGCGTAATATTGGGCAACCTTTCTCTTTTCGAGATAACTAAGTTTTGAATCGAACTGCACTTGTCTTGATTATTTTTACGGTTTCTAAAAATGGCACGAATTGTGGAAATCTAAGTAAACTAGTAAGTACCCACTTCGTCATTGGACGACTCAGAAAACTAATGTTGTCACATTGTAGCGAAAAGTCGTTCAATAACTTACGATATTTATTTACCGGTGAGTAGTTGGGGATTTTCGTTTCCATGTTAATTGAACACCACTCACAACTGATCACAGCTGTCGTATTCCCATAAACTTTCCAGTCGGCTCTTTTCGAAAAGAAGCACCGGACCCGAGTTTCTTTCTCATTAAAGCTCGTCAGTAGTGCATATCCTTTCCACGACCGGGACGAGAACTCCGGCCACGCTTTTCATGAGGCAACCGTATTTACCACTGCACCGTTGACCTCACCCTAAGCACGACTGAATCCTCGTGTGAACGCTCAACTACATTCATTTGTGAGTAATGCTCTGATTGCCAGGATGCCTCAATAGCATACACATTAGCTGTCCTCAACTCCAATCGATGACTCCTCAATTGAGACTTCTGTCCAGGTTGAAGTCACATAAATCACTTGTTGAGCGATATTTTGATTACTCATGAGTAGTAGTGAATGTGATTGGGCGTTCACATGTGATGATTCAGTCGTGTCTAATGTAAGGCGCAGTGGTCAACACGGTTGCCTCATGAAGACGTGGCCGGAGTTCTAGTCCTGGTCGTGAAAAGGATATGTACTACTGACGAGCTCTAATGAGAACGAAACTCCAGTCCATTGATTCTTTTCGAAAGGGGCCGACTGGAAAGTCTATGGGAATGCGACAGCTGCGATCAGTTGTGGATGATGTTCAATCTATATGAAAACCAAAATCCCCTACTACTCTTCAATAATGAAATTCAAATATCTTACCAGGTGCGAGTCAAATGTGTTCCACGGATTTTAACGTCATCTCAGAAACTGAAGTACCAGTATATCAACTGTAATGGAAAACAATGTGGTGAGACGATTGTTTAGCAACTCCTCTATACAGACTTCAAAGAACCATATCTGTCTTCAGTCCTATGCTGTTTCGTGGAGGATTCACTTTTTTTGAATAATTACAAATCTGAACGCCCCAATGTCATAGTGACTGCATAGCTGTTGGTAATTTCGCGTGTTCCAATACCTGGATAGTGGTGTGGATAGTGGTGTCTTATCCCAGTCAAAGTAACACACATGGGCAAATGATCGAGGAAGTAGAGTCAATGTTTTAAATCACCTCATTCCTGCCAAGGTTCCAGTATGTTGTTCATCTTACGACCCTCCTGATAGAATAAGGCAAGAACAAACGCAAAGACCATGAGCAGTATCTCTATCAGAAAAGAACGCAGCGATATCGCAAAACTGCACGAAAAGCAGGGCGCAACTATCGGAACCGAACTCTCGCAACTTAGAACCCCCAACAAGTAAGGAAGAAGATGACTTTCAAACGAGCTGTATTTGCTGCTCAGTCCGAAGACAAAATAGTAGTTTACAGCAGCCGTATTTATAGGTTTTGGGCGGCCTTAGGCTTAAGCCACCCAACGGATCGACCAAAAGCGGGCTCGAATTCCCGACTTTTCGAGAATTCTGGCGCACATTCAAATTCCCAAAAGTGAAAAATCCATTTTTCTCAGCAACAATGCCGAATTCTTGGGAAAAAGTGCGTTTTCTCAATCCGTGCGCTGTGAGCTTTGACCATATTTCACCACCATTTCGAGATCTCCCACCGAGTGTTGGAATAATCGTGCGTCCGACTTGGTCGACCATCGCAACATTTTATCTAACCGTGTGTTGCACAGAAACCTAACTGCTGCTCTCTTTCACTTGACAAAATGCTTTGTCGCTCTTGTTTTCTCCCCTATGAAAGTGCCTCTTCGGTCACGCTCGATTGACCCTCCTGCCTCTTTTATACAATCTCTCTGACTAATCTAAGCAGTTAGTGAGTTTCTACCGCCAGCTTTTGCACTTCTGCTTGTTTCACTTTCAGATGGATCATTGAAATGCGTTTGACTTCTATTTGTTTTGGACGTTTTGTTCCCTGGAATCGTGTTCCTGGCGCTGTTTGGTCTGGTAAACAGCGCAGAATCCCTCGACTCACTCATGGCCGTATGTCCGCTTTTTTGGATCATATGCTTCTCTGCGAGCAAAACCATCAATATTTGAAAAATCCCTGTATAAGTTCTGAAGTGGAAGCGGCAACATTGAAAGATGAACGTGTACGTTCGGTACCGAGTTGTTTTTCAACCTGTTGGTTTCTGTGTAGCACTGATGGTGTTCTCACTTGTAGGGCTTTTTATGTTTAGTTTGATACGTCATATGAGCTATATTCTGTTCCCATCTGTTTGATTTTAATTTTGATTTGCAGTTTAGAGTATCGTCTGTTCGATTCCTCGGAACCCGGTATCTGTATCACCACATTTGTTTAAAATTTGGTAATAAACGTGGACGTCGTGCAGTTTATATGAATATCAGAAATTTCTGCGGAGAAGAGGACCAGTGAAACTGTTTAAGTTGCCCATTGATTGGGTTTTTGTGCCAGCTATATTCTTCTGGCCGAACTCCGTGCAAACAGGATACGAACCGAAATATTGATTTTCGCGTGTTTGACTAGCGCATCAAAAAATCTAAAAAGGGAATGTGTAAGCGGCTCACTCCGTTTATGTTAAAAACGTTACCCTTTCCACGCTTACCATCGGACTGTGGCCATGTTGGTCCCTGTTGGGCAGTTTGTTACTTTGCTCCACGGCCTTGATTCAATCTACCAAATCCGACACGCGTTTAACTAGCTTGCTTTACTCATCAACTGTTATAACCAGGCTTGACATAACAACTGTTGTTGATCAGTCTCTATTCTCCTCGTAGCGACTAATGTGTGGGATGCATGTTCTCCGAATGGGGGTGCTATTCGGATCCAACGTAATTACACCAATCTATCCGTGCTTCGTTGCGCTACATTGCTTGTTAGATATTTTTGGATTTAAGGCCCTTCAGGTCAACCTTCTTTTTCGGCCCGGGAAACCGAACAATATCCTGCCCACACAATAATAATGGATTTGTGAACTTTTCAGCAGTTGTAACTCCAGTTCCTACTATTACTCACTTTCTTTGACCATGGTATTGGTGGCTGGCTGCACTGTTACGTCACACCGACACAGTCACCTTCACTTCTTCGCCGTATCCCCCTAATCTTGTTCGCAAACACAGCCAATACTTACATTCACCTGCTGACTGCGATAAAAGCCATATTTGCCGAGGCGATGTCGTTGCCTGGTCGATCTGTACCCTATTTGCCTACCGGATACCATTTAAGCATGTAGCTTTTCATGTTCGAGCACCTTTGTATATTGGTCAACAGGCGACTTTGACATATGTGTTGAGAACCCGTACTAAATTCTCTTGCCTCGTGAAAACGTGGCTCCAGAATTCTAGCGTGGTATTATACCTTCAATCTGATTCAGCTGGTTCACAGTGGGTGCATAATCTGCGCCTTCCTGGAAACCATATGACCTAAGTCATTCGCAGAGGGCGTCGTCACGCCTGGAGGTACGTTTGAAACGTCGACAGACATCTGCCAATAACGCTGTCTGTTTATTGTTACAGTATGTGTTCCCATAAACTGTAGTCCCAACGCAGTCAAAAGTGAATTTCATCACAAATCAGCACACGGACGTAGTAGCACTGGTTGGAAAACTGGATGCTCAGATAGGCGGCGAACGTTTGTTGCAGCTTTCTACTGTTAACATGATGGTCAAGCAACAACGCGAACAAGAAGTATGAAGACTGGCTGTTTCACCGAACAAATTGGATGGGTGTCGCTTGGCTGGCTGGGATCCACGTGACCACTTAAATCGTGGATTAGAAACGCTATTCACAATGGCAATGTGCCGTATCCAATGGCTTATCTGTATTCCCACTATTCCCGGCTCTTCCGCTTGATTTTTGACCTTTTCAGTAAGGCTTTTCTCTTCCAGAGTGTTCCGCGTCTTTACTGAAGCGAGCAGCGGTCCGAGCCACATTACCATGTAGCCGGGCCTAGTGTTGTTGTAACGACGATCTGTTGCCGGCGAGCGCCAATTTTCGACATTCTAGACGCATTTGTGGCCTGGAGACCTATTATCGAATCAATTGTAGACACAGATGGATCATGTGCTGAAAAATCTACGGAGATGCGGCAGCTGCGATCAGTCGTCGGTGATGTTCAACTTGTGGTATGACTGTTTCTAATGCTAGGCTTATCTTGGGCCCCTGTTTGGACTTTGACCATACATTGGTATGTTTTAAGTTTGCCCTGCTTTTCTTCATCGTCAAACGCAAATCAACTTATTTTAGTTAGCACAACGAAATGCATCCCATAGTTACCAGAGCGCGCTTGTTTCTAGCCTGTGATTTCGTCCACCTAGTGGCCTCGTGACATATTAGATGCACATTCGGCATGTACTGTCTAAACGTGGTTGTTGATACGTTGCAATATGTTGTTATTGTTTTTTTTAGCATGTTCATTTCCTGAAGTCTGTTGTGTGTGTCTGGTCGCAAGTTGTTGACTTTCTAGGTTCTGATTACTTAGGTTCTAGTTGTAACTGGTCTCACATTTTTCTTCACACTTTGCAATTTCATGCGTTCCGTGTTTCCTCTGTTCCATCTCTCAAACTGTACTGTTAAATAGTCATATTCGGGTAACCAAACAACAACTTCCGCACTGACGAACCGTTTCCTTTGCGTTGTGCAGCTGATATTAATTCATACGTTCACCACTTATTTCTAACTTCTTTATGCGTTTCGTCATGAATCGTAACTTTCTGCTGATTGTTTTATCGCATTTTCTTTTCGTTGTGGTATTTTCATGTTGGCTACAAAAGGACTATTTCTGAACAGTTCAATGAATCTTACCAACCTCCAAAGCTATCTACTGTTCTCTCATCCAATGGGCAGCTCGCTGCTTGTTAAACTTGCCTCGACTTTGTTTCGTATTGGTTTAACGGCTAAATTATCTTTAGTATGGCATTCACATTATATATTGACGCCGTTTCCGGTTGGACTGTCGCATTATTTTGGACTGCGTTGATTTCACTGTCTAGTGTTCATTTGACACCACGCTTTCTTCAGACTATTGTCTCTGTATAGTTGAAGTTTCCACGGAGATTCCCAATTGGACAAGGACAAGAACTACTGATGAGCTCTAATGAGAGCGAAACTGGAGTCTAATGCTTTTTTCGAAAGAGGCCGACTGGAAATTCTATGGGAATGCGACAGCTGCGATCAATTGTGGATGGTGTTCAATCTATATGAAAACCAAAACCCCTTACTACTCATCATTCTGCTCGGTACTGTATTACCTCGTTATTCTCACTGCTGCCTTCAACTTGTAATATCTGGACGGTCTGATTTACTAGCGTCATTTTAGTTATTTGGTGCTAACCTTTTCGTTCCGTTCACATCGATCTCATCGTTTACACTGAGACGTGGTCGTCCTATCGACTACACGTTACCGATCGATTCCGAAATCGTATTGAGTGAACAGTGGTACTGCTTCGTTTGATGTTATTGTGTGCTAAACTGCTAATCACCGGGTTTCTGTGCGATCCGTCGAACCTCATGATACCAGTCGGTATCTTCCATCTGACAACATGTATACTTCAGCTCGAAAGACTACTGGTTGGAACTTAATATATATCTGAGAGAATTACGAGACTTGGTGGACACGTTTGGTTGCAGCTTTCGTGTTCACGTTGATTTGTTGTCAAGTTCCCTTTTGGATAGTGGCACTAAACTTGTGTTTTGTTTTGTTATGGCTCGTTAGTTTATTAATTTTGTAATTTGAACTTGCAGATAAGTCGTCGATTGGAATTTATAGGACAGTTATCGTCTTTCCTCAGGGCAGCTGGACAGTCTGAGCGTTACTCACAAGCGAACGTGACTATGCTTTCAGATTCGATAATTCGGTCTTATTTGTTGCGAGATCAGTGGCGCACTGGCATTATAGTTGACTCATAAAAATGTGGCCGGAGTTCAAATCCAAGCCCCGGCCGAAGGCTGGGCATTGTTCTGACAATGAACTGTAGATACCAACGTTTAGCAATTCATCTTCTTAAAATTCGTTTTCAGTAGTATCGTTCTGTTTTCATTATAGCCACAACTGACTGTTTTTCTCTTAACTTTTCTGTTTAGCGTCGTGAATCGGCTCTGGAGGATCAAGTATTTTACAATCGATATGCTGAACAGTTTCATAGACGTTTTGTCAGTCGTCACGTCCAGGACACTTGGACACGTCTAATTAATTCCAAACGTTTTGATTTGTGACCCTCGTTTTTCTACATGAGCACATGCTTATTTCTGTCCATATGTGACCGTTGAAAATAAATCAGTAGTTTTCTATCTTTCTGTCTGTTCCAGCAACAGACTGCTAAATTTTCAGATCTTTTTCAGTGAGCTTATTTAGCTGGATGAAATGGTGTTAAATTGGGTGATTTTGTGACTCATTGGTATTCCACAGAGACCATCGGTAGCGGTGAGTAAACAGCAAAAATCTAGGTGACTGAATAGTTACCCGATGCTCATGTAGAGCTGCAACGAATCACGAACTGGCGTCACCATTTTTGTCATGTGGATCGCCTAGACGACGCTGACCTTCGCTATCCACTTTACCCAACCGTTTACCTGCACAATACCTGCTGTGTTTCTGTCAAGCTCATTCGCCTGAGTTCAAGAATGTATATGTGCGGACAGTAACGGCAGGACAAGCACAGCAGTGCTTACAAAATAACTGTGGTAATCGTTCGTCAAAATAAATGTGCCCACTTTGTGGAGTGACAGGTAGCTGCTTTTTCTTCAAGTACTCATTTCGGTCACGATGTTTCTGCATTAATCATGAACGTTCCGATGTACCTAATCCAAAATTGGATCAGGCCTCTTTTCGTCTCTACAAAGCAGTGTTGCATTGATCAACATTCCTTCAAGTGGTGCAGTCAGTACCCCGGGATCAATCGCATCATGCAGTAGCTATGATAGTACTGATGCCTGTCTCACGAGTAGGCGGTAGACACAAAGAGACAAGCGATAAGCTGCTCTTATAGAGGGGTTAGTTCCGGAAACTGAACAGTTGAATATTTCAGGATCTATGGTTATCGTTTGATTTCATGCCACCTGGTGATTTGAACCGTCCGTGAAAATCTACGGCTCGCCACCTAAGTATTCAGTCTGGAGGTTGAGCAGACGTGTAACCTGTGTCAAACCCCGTGTGAGCTTGTACTGTTCAGTGTAAACTCGCGTGACGCATGTTTGCTTGTGGATAATACAAACCTAGTCGGGTCTTGATAGTTATTCATGGAATTCTTGTCACCCACCTTGATTTCCTGTAGTATCTACACTTCCTTGGTTATCGCTGAAAAAAATAAATTAGATCAACAATTGTTGCTGCTTTTTCATTCCTCAGGAAGATCTTGTGCTAATAAATCAGTTTTGCGATACAATCCTGCTTTTTTATGTTTGTAACGGGTTATTTAAAAACTGTTGGAAACCATTAGTGTCGCTGTCTCTTGGTTTTCTGTTCGGTAAAACATTGTCCTAGATTTGAAAAAATTTTATGGGTTCATATGTTGTTACAAAAAAGAAATAGATCTTTGCTTGTGCGCTCCTGTCTCTGTGCTAGTCGGTGGAAAATTAAGTTGGACGGTTTATAGGTATAAAGAACTAAATAAAAAGGTGAATTCAATAACTGAAACAACATTCAGTCAGACATGCGAGATTGAACTAGTGTAGCGATTAGGAATTTTGTAATGTCGGTTCTCCCTCGCGTAATATTTTAAAACTCAACCGATTCCACCGTGACCACAGATTTTGACAATGCGTTCGATTGTGAGCAACCCCAACTCTGAAGCAGTTCTATTTACAAAGTAACCTGCCTGTTCCACAAATCATTTTCAGCGAGTGACCTGTTTTCCACGTTCATCCTTATTTAGTGCGAGGTGTGCTGAGATGTCAGCATTTAATTGAGAATTAACCTAATTCTGTAAGTGTTTCCGGGTTGTGGGTCTGTCTGAGCTCCATAATTTTAGTGGCCCGTCTCGGAGCACTTCTAATAAGTGCGGGGTATTTCTTAACACAAGGACGACAGGTCTGTGCGTTCGTTTCCAGGTGTGGCGGAATGTTCCACAAATTCTTCTTAGAGGGATCAGGTCTATTGATGTTTTTTAGCCACGGCTATATAAGTTGACTCTTTCTGTCTAATTCAGTGGTCCATAGAGAATAATTTGCCGTTCAATGTCAACAAGTGTAACGCCATGCGAGTTCGACACCAAAATTGTACTGGCCATTATTTTGGCGACACAAAGCCGTTTGTGTCAGTATGCGAAAGGGAACTGAGGACCGTGGTATCAGACTGTTTAAGGTTGTCTACAAATTGCGCTGCCATGGCTAAAAAAAGTACAACCCTGAAAAGTGGATCCAATGGGGACCTCATTGTGACTACCAGTTTGGCGAAAGAGTTTGTTGTCACACTGCACGTTGAGAGTACATCGTAGAAGCAGTTCTTTCAACATAGATGTCGGTACGCTGAATGGAGTGTTCGATTGGTTTATGCGTTCACAAATGAAATTGATAGTCTCAAGCAGAGGGACATTTATAATTAACTGGCAGACATCTAACGAACACATTTACTAACTGTTCGTATTAATGGTCTCTACGTCATTAACACAATCGAACGTGTTTCGTTGGTTGTGTGGACACACCTACCGGCGAATAGGTTCAAGTTATGCCGTTAATGTTGGAAGGCGCATCTCCAAACGAAACAGTCAGGACGCATCACGCCCCATCGATCGGCCAGCATGGCTCGGATGGCGTGGTCACGGGTGTTGGTATCGTTCCACTCAGCCAATCAGATTGCAGGTGTACGGTCGAATGCCTGTGCGATATCTGGGCTTTGTTTTTCTCGCGTTGCTTTTTGGTGCCTCCTGTAACATGATTTGATCTGAAGTCGTGACTGCCATATATGACTGTTTCACTTGATTCACTGTACGCCTGCCGACCATCTATGATAATCGTTTTGTCCTATAAACAAGGGTTATTCTGGTCTCTTCTTGCGGATGGTGATGTTTCTCGGCTCACCGTCGAATGATGCCGAGATAATCTTAAATTACTTCATGTCGGCCCCCGTGATCGTGTGAATATCAGTGTAAGTAAAGTTATTCAGTATTGAGACTGAAAGCCTTTGAAAGGGAATATTTCTTATGATATATCTACAAGATAGTCACAGGTTTCGGTTCTATCGCTGTTCAGGTGTATAGCTGAGTGAAGGCGAATATAAAGATCTGGCGGGAGAAAACTGATAGCAGTCCAAATCAATAATGGCTACAGACAGAACCCAAAGAATGATTGCCACTAACCAACGAGGTTTTATGGAGTAAATCTATTGATCAAACTCAAATCATTCACGCGAACGAGGTTTAAAAGCCTTGGAAAGATATCTGAGTTAAGCAATCCAAACTGCAGGCGAAAGAAGGCTTGATTGCCGGTCGATGGAAACTTATCTAAATCTCCTTTCGGAGGTAGGTATGTCTAGACGTCATGAGAAGGTAGGTGGACCAATCGTTCGGGTTTCTCAAATTAAAACAAGCTGTCGTAACCTAATGTTTGAGAGGGATTTTAAACAGTTCTATGTTTGAAACGCGCATTTAACGATAATCTTTAATGTACGATCCACATAGTGCATGACGCAAGATGAGATGAAGAAGCAATATTCAGGAGGCTGCGGTAAGCTTATCCAAGTCTAGAGAAACACTGAAGAATAAGTTCAACGATGAACGTTGGTCGTCATTAAATTTTCTTTGGAACTTTTAATCAAATCTTATTGAGAGGTACGTTCTAGAACAACAAGCTAATTTCATAAACAAGGTTGTGGAGTAGAAATCGAAGTCTACAAAACCAACTGCTAATTTCTTTAGAAACTTCTACGAACATCGACACCAAAACTTCATTATCCGGTTATTAACTGTGTATATCGTCCAAAACTATGACCTCCGTTGGTATGCATTAGGAAAGTTTGTAGAGGGGTTCACAATTATAGAGTGACTAAGAGGCACGAGTTTCGGTACAGTTTCCGTGTGTCAGCCGTTCCTTTCAGCCAAAATTCTTACCTGTCCATCTTTTTTATTCATGCTAAATCCTCTGATGTCCACTGCCTTCACGTGTCGTTCCTGAAGGTTTCGGTAATAATGTACGTACGAAAACTGTATTACTGATGAGTAGTAGGGAATTTCGGTTTTCATATAGATTGAACATCACCCACAATTGATCGCAGCTGTCGCATTTCTAAAGACTCCAGTCATTGATTGAAGTTAACATAACAGTTACTGTGTCTCCTATCGAGACTGTCGGGCAAATTGATCATTACTCACAAGCGAAAGTGGTTGTATTCACGTGGTCTTCCGGTCGTGCCTAACGAGAGGTCATTGGTCAACACAGTTGCCTCATGGAAGCGTAGCCAGATTTCCAGTCCCGGCAGTGGCAAGGATATGTACTACTGACGAGGTCTAATGACAGCGAAACTCGAGTACGGTGCTTCTTCTCGAAAGGAGCCGACTGGCAAGTCAATGGGAATGCAACAGCTGTGGTCAATCGTGGGTGATGTTCAATCTATATGAAAAGTGTGTTCTCAAGACGTATTGTGCGTATTGTGCAACGAACCTCTGATCGTAAGGAACAACTTAACCAGCTGTGACAGGGATCTACACTGCTGATGAGCTCTAACGAGGGCGAAACTCGCATCTAGCGTTTACTTTCGACATGACTGATCGAAAAGTTTTTCTGATTGCGGAATTTGCGGACAAATTTGATGTTCAGCTTGAAATTAAACATCCCTAGGCGTATTTGCATTCGTCACAACGAACCGTACATAGTGAATCAACTTAGTCATTCTCATGCTGTCAGCACCAGTCCAGCTGTCGTAGACCTGTTTGAATAAGCACAACAGTTCTCTGTGACAAAAAGTACATGACCACTGTTCTGCAAGCCGACTTGTGCACGACCGACGTTTACAGCTATGAATTCTGTCGACAAGTTGAGTTTGTCAAAAACACAATGTGACAAACAGACTCGTTTTCGGACAAAGTGTTGACTTGATGCTTTATTTTCAACCCGTTATGCCAGATCAAACAGGTGCCGTGCTAATAAGTTTATTGAGAACAACGTTTGCAATGTGGTAGCAAAATGACTGGTTCTCATTTGCTCACCTAGACCCTTTTTGATACAAGAATGGCTGACGGTGGCACGCGTGTTAGTGTCTGTCTGCGGGTGGACGAAATGTGCATATGCAGTGAGTAACTGAGACACCCTCACCAAAAAATTAGACATGGTTATCAGTGTGGACCTTTTACCACAGAGGAATCCATGAAGGATATAGACGTCCTTATACAAGTTACCACCGATGCCAGTACGTTCAAACCTGAAGCTAATAATGTGGAAGCAGTCATTCATTGTGTGTTGGTTCCTATGTCATTTAGGCACCGGTTGTGTCCGGAACATGACATGGACAACCCATCTTTATCTTGATGAATTGGAGACGAATCTTATGACGTCTCCGGCAACAACAAATAAATATCGCTGACTTTTGTTGCACATTTGGGTGCATACGTGGTGCGCTCCGTTCCATAATGAAATACGTTTCACACGTGTTCTGCTCGATACCATGTAACAACTACAGCCGAATTAACTTGTTCAGCATAAGTCCCCAAATGTTATACGGATGTAATAGGTTCTGTATTTTATCCGTTATGATAGAACTGGTCGCTGTAGCTAATCATTTCTTGGTTCAACAGCTTTTATTGTGACAGCGTTCTGTCGCTTCATGGCATGTCCACCACTGGTTTTCCAGTCTGTTAGATATGCGTTAACAACCGACCAGTGAAAGAATGACTAACTCAATTAGTTATCGTGCCCAAGCTTGCGCATCATCTTCACTACGTGGCATAGATTTTTGCTTGACTCCACGACTGTCGTTGTGTAGGAAGCATAACGGAACTTCACCTAATGTTAATCGTTGTATTTCAATAAAATTCGGAAACTTTATAGCCGAAATCTCTATCTTCAAAGAAAGGGTGAAACAACTTCCGTGCTCACTCCACGTGCTGGACACCGCTTTAGCAGGCAGTGTATATCCATTGTTTCAGTTAGCGTTTTCGAGACATCTGGATACTTTCAGTTTGGCATGTTCCGTCTGTGCGATTGACCTCTAGGGTCTGTCACGCTTATGTGCTGCGTGTTCACTGAGTAGATGTAACTGATAACCGAACTTGTTCGAGAGAAAATGCAGTTGATGAGATGTTACCATTTAGAGCAACACATACTAGAATGGCTGTTCATCCATATTCGTTGAGAAGTGTTGTGAGCCCTCGAAAGGATACGCTGGTTCGTCTTCGACATGGTGGTGCGCTTGAAAAAAATCGGATTTTTTTCCCGGTAATAATCAACACGGAAAATCTCGGACACGAAAATAATGCCACTGCCCCCGTATTTGCTCCCAAGACCAGCCAAAAGACGCCTGCAAAAAAACAGCTTTGTTCCGCCCTGAAACGTGTGCGACAAGGCGAAAAATACAACGTATTTATATGGTGCGTAGTGATCTAAGGATATTCCCGAATCAGAAACTAAAAGAACAATTACCGAAAAATATAGTCGGGGTCACTAAGCCACCAGTGAACATAGCTGAATAAAGGTCGGACAGTTAAAAAAACAACCAAGGTTAACTCTCGACCTTTCCTGACAGTTCCGCTCATTCTGATTGAATCAATCGTTTTTCTGGAGGACGGAGGCGGTTTTGGACGAGAAAAACCGATTTCCTAACAAGACGCTCGACAGAACGAAAGCAAATTGTCATAATGAAATCAACACCACCGTTGAAAACCACTATCGCTGATGCGAAGTCTCGCGTCATCGGTGTGACAGTCGGGTAGATTGTATACTTAGACAAAACAAAGCAGCAGTTGAGCAACCACGTTAGTGTGCACGACCCAGTTTCGGCCATTAGAACACTCATGGTTGCCTTACGCCTCCTTTTGGTCAGATTGTTGTGACAGGTTACGGATTTGGTTTCAACGATAACTTAGCGTTTGTCATCTTGTCAATAGCATTAATCCTGAATCTAAACTTTCAATAGGTACTACGGCTAGCGGAGGCTGGAGCCAGTAATGTGCGCAAACCAAACCGTTCACGTGTGGTGTGTCTCTCAGCCCTGGATGGCAGGGCTGTACGCCTGTGTACCGCGTGTTCCGTGACTACCAGTTGATGGTATGTCTCCTTTCAATCCCGCGCATGGACGTGGATTAATACGGTGACGGTTTGACGTCTCAAAGTAATGGGGTTGAGTAGCTTAGTTACCGGGTCGATTCCGGTCGATAATTGCATACGGCCTTAACTGCCGCAGCAGGGCCTATCGAGTTAGACTAAAATCATTTTTACCACTGACTAAGGCAATATAATAAATCTAGAGTTGTAATTTACGAGTCTTCTGTTATTTCTCCTGATCACCGGTGGTTCTTCATCATCGTCATTTTCAGCTTTGAGCCGTAGCCGTGGATGCTATGACTCAGGCTGCCGTTGGTCTTGACGATGGCCACCGAAGTAGTGGAATAATATATAGGCATAAACATAAACAGACGACCAAAATCGAACTTTACGAAAAAGAAGGGTCAACAAGTTTGCAGATACGGACTTACTATTGATTTTGGTGTGCTGCCATGTCAGAGAGTACTTCTAGCCAGCGGTGTGGATGGTCGTGTACTCACGAACAAGACAAATGGGACCTGCTAACCTTGCTGAGGGAAACGGTCAAAGTCACCATAGATTGTGACCTGGTCATTGTCTGGCTGCTTTGTTATTTCTTCCAACCATTAGCAGACATTGAAACATGTACGGTGCGGCAGGCGCTCCGTCAGCATACGGAATACATGACTCAACTAACGGAAACAGTGCACTATCATTATCTAGGTTACTGGTCGCGAACTTGCACATTTTCCAACTACGCATCAGGTAATTCTGACGTTGCCTACGTAGTCAGCCCATTTGGTGCAGACTAACTAGCAAAGACAACGGCGATCGAATATGGAGAGTTTGTATGCATTTTTCAAACGAATGGGTCTAGCCAATGATCTGTAGAGCAAAACAGGGCGCACAGACGCATTGTAAACTCTGGGCTACGTATTCTCGCTACCCTCGTGAACACCTCGTCAGCAATACTACAAGCTTCCGACGCGATACTGCCTGGTTGGGCTGAACGATCGACAGTCTGCAGCGGTCTGCCTACAATAACAATGACGATGTCAATGCCAACCCAATCTTCTAACAACACTTTACACTTTGATTCTGCGAAGTGTAAATCATGCAGATCGGCCATATCGTTCACTCGCACCATCGTCGTCTACATGCTACCTGAAAGATGCCTCAGTATAACAATATAAGTATACGGATAGTTGTGAACAGTGGTGGTGCTGTTCGTAGCTCGGGTTGATGATTTTCGTATTGGTATGTTCGCTGAGCTTGGTTTGCAATCTAAATGCCAAGCTTGGTGAATATACCAATACCAGAACCATCAACCCGAGCTACGAACAGCATCACCACTGTTCAGAACTATCCGAAATCTGTATGGGCGCGCAACGCTAAATACTGCTCGTTGATGGGAGTCCTTTGCATGCAGAGGAGCTCCCACGCGTGAGCAACTATTCTTTTTGTATGAATGCCTGCGTCGAAACATCTTCCCACCAAGTATCAACTACAGATCACCGCTCAACCATCCACAAGTTTGGGCAATAGCCAGACAAAACGGAAGACGGATGTTACGCATGTTAATAACCGATGCCCATAATCGGTTACAAAAATATGAGAACATCGTGATGACTAGAAAAGCAGGCTGCAAACAAATAATAGGCGAACATCAACTACAGAAATTAGAGATAGCGATAGGAAACCAAGTAGCAAGGACCAGGGATAATAAGAGAATGACCCTCGAAGCAAAGCTATCAAAATTGGCAAAGAAGAATGTTAACATCAGCAATTACACGTGGATCCGAAACCTATCAAACCATCCATTATCCAACGACTAACAAGACGTCCTTGTCAAAGGACTCAACTTTAACACGAGAGACGCAATAAACAAAGAATACTTGGCAAACTTGGAGCACACAATGAAATCGAACGGCTTGCCAGAAGAGGCCCAACATCAAATCAGACAAACCATTGTCCCAGTCATGACCCGCAGCAAATTGTCCAGTAACCTCACCAAACGCGCACAACGAACATTGAGCAACCTTGAAAAGAATGACATCATCATCTTGTCAGCAGACAAGGGACGAATGACAGTTGTCATGGCCAAAGCAGATTACGTGGATAAAGCAAAACAGCGGCTCAACGACACGACCACCTACCGCCTACCCAGTGCTGATCTTACCAAAACACTGGCCAGCAAAATCAACACCGCACTGAAGAAACCAGAAGCTACGCATGAGATAAGCAAACAGGAACGCTGAAAAATGCAACCGAATGATGCAACCACTGCTCAGTTCTACAGATTACCAGAAATACACAAAGATGGTGTCCCACTGCGACCAATTGTATCCCTACCGGGAACACCGGCCTACAATTTGACCAAAGACCTAATCAAACGACTACGATATCTCTTTGACGGATCAGAACATTCCATCAGCAATGCTCTGCAATCCTTGAGCAAACTGAAAACCATCAGGATAAAAGAAGACGAAGCAATGATCTCGTTTGCTTTCACAGCGCTCTTCACGTCCATTGACCTTACCCTAGCCAAAGAAACACTACGGAAGCTACTAGAAGAAAATCCCCAACCGAATGAATCATTGAAACCGGAAAGCATATGCAATCTCATGGAACTATGTTTGTCGATATACTTCACACTTAAATTCAATTCAAAGAACCCAAATGGGCTCGCCCATATCAGGATTCATCGCAGAAGCGATCAAGCAGAGGTTAGAGAATATCGCGCCACCAGTGATCTGCAATCTAAATGCCAGGCTCGGCGAACATACCAATACCAATATAAGTATAACAATATCGTCCGCATGCTCACTATTGATCAGCTTACTACCTGGCAGAAACTACACTCCGTGATCTTCCATACTTCTGAGTGCTCCTTCCAGAATACTGTCCATCCCAAAGTTGAAAAGAAAGAGTGAGATCGGACACCCCTGTTGAATGCCAATTGACGTGGAGATCACTCGAGATAGTCATCCGTTAATATGCACTCTGCACCCACAGTAAACATACAATGACTTCAACAAACTGATCTGTTTAATTTGAGCTCCTCTGCGATGGAGACGCCCCTGAAGGACATGTCGGATAATCGACCCAACAGTAGTCAGTAGATCCAAAAATGTCTTGACAGCTGGCTGAAAAAATGGATGTTGATGCTCCATTGTCTGTGACAAGGTGGATATTTTATCGACAAACCGACGATCAGACCGGAAACCCGCCTGTCCAGCTTTTTTGTTTCATAAGCTCCTGCTTTATGAGACACGCCAACGGCTTGGATGCAACAAAGAAAAGGCTATTACATCTGTGGTTGTCACCTGAAATCTTGGCACCTGTTTGAAAATGAGAATGACGTGGTAAGTTTTGGGCATAGTTAATAAAAGAGTGTGGTCAGTTCAGACAAAAATCCGTCAACATCATACTTGAAGAATGCTGGTGAGAGTAGGCCCGGACTTGGGCTTTAATACGTTTCAGTGATTAAAGCTCCAAGACCACTCCTGTTTCCGACAGAAGATCGTCGGTTGTTTCATAACTAATCATACAGTCTCCATCATCCATAACTGAACGGGCTGGCTCAGGTTAGTTTATTGGGTTCTCACAGTGTCCAGTACATATGTCGAGTCGCCACAACAGGCTGTAAATTGATGAGCCATCCTTTCTACATACAGTCTCACCACGGTCAGTGTAACCGGGAATCTGGGCAAGCGACACCCGCCTATTCCCTGACTGATATGTCTTATCCATCTCTTTGGTTCGCTGGAAGAAGTAAGCTTTATGGTCCTTGCATAGACTTTGTAAGTTTGTGTTTCAGTTCAGGACGGTATTTGTCATATTTGGAGTTAGATGACATCAATCAAAGGTTGTTCGTAAGTTCTGCTGGCTCAACAGAGTTTCACATCTGTCCTATCTGCGGTGTCCTTTGGTTTGCATGGTTGTTGAAATTTTTGCTTAGTGCTTGTTTGGATCAACCCATTGTTGCAACTCAGGCAATAGTACTGTCAGTGACGTTTGACAGGCGTTTCGTGTACACTCGTCATCCAATATCCGACTGAGTACCTTGTGTTTGTAAGCAAATGATTTCTGAGTAAAAGATAAAACAAAACAGGCACGGACGAGTCATAATCTGATTTAAGGTGGTTAATCTAAAATGAACGACACTCTTTAATGAAGTGATGCGATCGATCGATTTACGTCCATTACTAAGCTGTGCATGGTGGACTGCATGTGATGCATTGTCGTGGTTTGTGTTTTAGTGGACAACGGGATATATAGAGTTATTTAGATGTACATAATTGTAATAACCGATCGCCGTTGTCGGTGCCTCCCGCGGGCACGGGCATGGGCACTGAATATACCAGCCGTAGCTCTTCTGGAGTGAATTGACCAGTAAGCACAAGATGTCCGAGTGTTTAGATTATTTCAAAGGATCGACTAAAGTATCTGTACTGTTTTGTTGAGCCTATGTAGATACAACAAATAAGCAACGTCTTTCTGGTCAATGCCGACCGAAAATCTCCAAAGTCTTATGACACACAGACGGCAGTTTGCCAGGATCCATCCGAGCAAGTTTTGCTTTGCCTTAGAACTCAGTACAACCCCAGTGTAACTTGACCGTGAAATTCGGTTCCATCGTCACCAAAAACCTTAGGAAGAACCGCTGGCCGGTAGCATTATCTATGGGTGAATTCCAGTCAAGGACAACGCTAGGATCGTAGAAGTTTTTTTGGAGACTGCAAATATCCAGTTCCAGAGTCGGGAAAGTGCTTTATAGTACAGCTTGCTGACCTGCTTGTCTAAGAGTGCAGACGTTAAAAAGCTCCGTTATTCATCGTTTGTCTTTGCTTGAATAGAAGGTAATTATCAACAGTGAAGGAAGAAGTTGAAAATGCGTGGATTAGTCTGTTGGAGCACTAATAACTTCCGATACTTCCTGGTCGTTTGTATCGCAGAAGAGAGCCGACTTGTGTGATCTCATCCCCAGTATCCGATTCAAAAGTCTGATTTACGGTGCAATGGAGGGTAGAGTTTTCTTGGAAGACCTTACCCAGAGCCAACGACTCAACAGTCTGATCTACTTGGCGGTGAGGGAATTATCTAGCCTGAAGGCGCAGTGAATAAGACAGTGTTATCTGATTCTGTTCACTGCTGCGTAATGGATGTATTCGCATGCGACACCAGGCTTCTGAATGATACCAACGGTTTTCCGACCGTATTTGATGATATGATGAAGGCGACCACGATCAGCTGGTAGGTAATCAGTATGCTATTTTGCTTGAAGACACGTATTCTAACACCCTTTTTTCTTCATCGGAAGGTAACAGTGCCGCAACTGCAAAAATATTCCTGCTGTATGCTCAGAGAATTGTGCCTCACTATCTAAGCACTTATTCGTGATCAGTAGTGCAAATGCTTTTCATCTGACTGCTCTGCTTTGGCCTGTCCGATATGGTTGCACATGGAAGGACCCAAGTCCGATTCTAAATATCCCTCCGGATCGATGCAGCGCACAAAACTGACTCATACGTCACGGAAGTAGGATAAATGTGATCACGCTCAGCCCCAAAGCTAAACAAAACTGACTGACCTAGATTTCAGTGAATGGCCTCTTATGTATCACTGTAATACTCTGGTCATCGCCTACAGATATGTTTTGGAAGGACATTGTTCAATCATCACATTATTGGATCGTCTCCTTGGTTAAGCGCTCAGTCGCTTGATCCAAAACCGAAAAAGAAAACAGACACGACAACACCGTTTATTAGAACAGCTGATCAAAATTAGGCCATAGAGGCTCTAAAGTTATAAGACGAAAGGACTACCATACATGGAAGTCAGACACAGAGCGAACCAAATGGAATGGTCATAAATGGCAGTCAGGGCGTCAGAGCAAATCACGTTATAGGGAACATCAGAAAACATATTATATAGGGTAGTCTGCGAACTATAATCAGTTCGTGAGTGGTGTCTTATACTAATATAGTCCGTAGTTTTACCAAAACCGTTTATCAAAGAAAATACCTCGGAAATGTACAAGGAAGAAAAAAGAAATGGTGACTAGACGGCAACTGGCAATGTAGACGTTCGACAGTTACTGCATACGAACTTTCCGATGATTTTTTAAACTATCATAGAGCCAAGTGACATGTACAGAGATCACATCGTGAAATTCAAGATGAGACAATCAGTAGTTCCTATCTAACTTACTGATTGCGCTGCGGTAATCTCGGAAGTGTATATGAAAGCCGTTTTGTTTCGGATATATGAATTGCACAAAATAGACTGCGCCAATGAAGAAAGAATACACAGGTTTGAACAAGACAGCTGATAAGCTTAGTTATTCTTTAAGGCGAAGGGTTACATCAGCGAATGGCGAAGAGGAAAAGCCTTTCCAAACTTTACTGTCACACAGTCAGCGGACTTTGGGAGAGCCTGTCCCCCTTTGCTACCGGTTAGACAAACAGTTCACTATTCATAAGCCGGTTGTGTGACCAACAGACTGCACTAAGAGGTGAAATAATTAATATCACTAGAGTGGGAGAACATTCTTTCAGGCACGAGAATGAAACTTCGTTGGGTACAATTGTTTTGGTATGTTTTAACTTTAACTACTCATTAAGCACAATAGTAGAAACGATCAAATTATTCATACACGTATAAAAACGGTTATCACATTCCTGTCTGGGTTCTGTTGTGGTAGAAAGCTTACGGTTCTGACCCTCAGTTTCGACATTTCTGCCTGACAGCCAATTATTCGAGATTCTATGCTGTTTTAATGTATTCTGGGTGAAACAATCCTGGCTTCCGTGGTGCCTCTGAAACTGCGTTTGGTAAGGCCTGTGAATCTCCGACTCCGTCACACAAGAAATGTTTGTTGTCGTCAACATTCTAGGTCTTTTACTTATCATTAACACAACCTGTTCAACCTAACTAAAAAGACAGTGTCAATCTGTTAGCATACCATTTCGTGTAAACGTTAGAATTTTAACTAGAACCTAAAGCGATTCGTATGTATTTGGAAAACCAAATGAGCAAATATATGGAACTTGGCGGAAGTCAGTAGTCCTGAGGGTTAATATGTTATCTGGATGACAAGTTATAATCAGATGACTGAGTCACAGAATGCTGCTGAGTGATATTATAACTTTCGGAAAGCTTTCCGACCATACATTGATGAAGTACATCCAACGGGACGTTTGAAGACGCTACTGCATATCTCCACAACGTACACTTTTGGGTAAAACGAAAGTCGGTTGTTCTCTGGTAGTGGGGACAACGATGGAAGGCTAATACATTGTGCACGTATCACCTGTATGTAAGTATTTCTCGTGTGGAATACCGTAAAAACAGCTAGCGTGCAACACAATGTGCTGTGACTAACCTTGTTTGGTTATATCAGCTAGCCAAGAGGTCTGGGTTGCTTGACAGTCCTCCCTCTCGAATATGCAGCTAAACATACTACAACGGACCAGTTTTTCAATGCATTGAGTCTCGGCTATCTTACTGACTGAAGTGTCGTCTTCGCTGAGTTTCATTCATTCACGATGTCACACTTTTCTTTGGTGTTACTTTCGCTGTGAACCAAGAGCGTACGTGGCAAAAGACGGTTTATTCGATGAGTCGACACAAGTGACATCACAGTAACACAAGAAACAGACACCCATTTCCACGTAACAATAGTCTTCGAATGATGCAGTTGTCAAGCGTAAGTTCGTACATGAAAACACCATTTTTTCACTAGATTTCTCTCCTACTGTTTTTTATCTTGCAATCTGCCCGAATGATTCGAAACCTCAATGCGTACATTCACCTACTAAATAACAGGATGGTTTGGTCGTTTATCTTCACCTCACTATTTTCTTGGACCTTTTAGCATATTCATTACAAAGGAGATTAGTACCTAGCAGAGTGGACGGAACAACCGTGCAGTGCAACGCACCACAAAATACGTACTCATTAAATGTGTACCGAGTTAATAGTAGTAGTGAGCGAAAATTCATCGGATCTTTCTGAATCAGGTTTGGACAGCCCTCTTCTGGATGACGACCGACTACAATGTCAACGAATAGATAAAATGCGATAGTCATTTGTGTCCGGTAATTAATATCATTGACAATAGGGTTGAATAAACAAATTTCCATTCTGTGAACTTGACAAATGTTTTATCCCTGAAACAAAAAAGGAGTCTCGTACATTGTTTGAGTGATGATGCACAGATGATGATGCACACAGATACACAGATACCTCAGATAATAAGCTTAAATTCCTACTGAACGTATGCCGTGGTATCAGTTGCCTGAAACGATGTATTACTGAAAGTATGGTAGGGAAACCACCTGTACTTAAAGTGCGAGATGTAAAAAAAAGATCAACATTTGTTCGTGGGCCGTTCAATTATTATAACGCCGCAGAATGACTAGACAATAGACTCAACCAAGCAATCAACGGAAACTGCACCCCCGCTGCACTCCGTACCCAGTTCATTACATCGCCACAGACTGTCGGTTCGAATGTGATATGCTTTTTCACTTGGTTCTATGAAGCAAGCCAAGTTGTTGTTAAAACAAATCTGGAAGCACTGTCCTCGTTGGTTGAGACACGTTGAAACGCAATTGGCCAACAGTGTCATCCTCGTTCATCTGGTCTGAGGTGAGCAACGGGCAAACACTGATTGAGCCTATCAAGTGGCCTATCGCTTGCCCGGCAACCTATTGAACGCTGTCCTAGGCACAGCACCTCAAATTGTCTGGACTACCAAAACCAAGCTGCCTGAACCAAATACTATTCCAAGTGGAACATCACCCACAATTGATCGCAGCTGTCCCATTCTCATAGACTTTCCACTCGGCCCACTACGATGCTATTGTTGTGGCCGCAAAAGATGCTTGGTCTGCAAATGTGTCTATTACACAAACTCTCCTACAGGTTGGTAAAACATGGTTGGCGGCATCCGAAACGGATTAGCCTGTCACAATGGCCGAAGCCAAAGGACGTCTGCGCTTTAAACCATCACCCCAAGTGGCTTGTGCTGCACCATTTGCAGTTCCACTCACACACCACGTATCCGGTGTAAACTGGAAGGAATAAGACTAGTAGGTGTGTGAATGAGACCTTTGTGTCCAGCTGGCCAATGCTGGTTAGCCAATTGAATGGCTAGCACGAAAACGAAACCCCTATCTCTCGGAAAATAAACAGTGAGAGAGACTGCAATGACAAGATCTATACTAGGAAGAAAGGTGTATGAAATGTAATACAAGAAACATTTCGGTATACGAGTGCATGCTAGTGCATTTCGGAGAGGATAAAGTTGAAAAACAAAATTCAAAGTTGAACTACGAAAAGATCAGACAGACGATTCATCATTCAATACACCAACAAAGCCCGAGAAAAGAGTAGGTAGAAGATCACAGGCACCCAAGTTGCTGAACAGAGGAGTAGATTAGTTGCCAAACGACCATGGTCATGGTCGTTGCAATCATTATCAAAAACAGATTGGATATGCTGATATGACCTACTTGAGTCTAACGTACTCGTTGTCTCTTCGCCGACGATGCACTATGAGTACGCTGGTGACCTACTAATCCCAAATGGCCAGCACATTCGCGGCCACACACATCTCAACGCCATATAGTCATGTCACCACGACCTATGGCACCGATGGTTCCTTTGCGTACCGCGCGCTTTCGTTCTCGGCCGCGCAATAACTGCTCGTTGAACTCGCGGACGACCGTCCGAATCGTATTTCTCCAGGCAGTCCGGTTTAGCGCTAAGTATTCCCAACACCTAAAATCAATTTTACAACGTGAAAGACTTACCTGCACACCATCTTGGTATCTCCGCTTTTGACCACCAGGATGTCGCTTACCTGATTTCAGTTGTCCATATAGCACCTGCTTCGGGATACGGTCATTGCCCATCCGACGGACGTGACCCAGCCAACGAAGCTGATTCAACATCAGCAAGCTTCCATCCCGTTCATATCCGCTCGCCGCAGTACCTCAGTGTCCGGAACCATGTCCGACCACCGAATACCCAAGATGCGTCTTAGACATTGCAAATGAAAGTGGCTCAGATAGCGCACGTTCCGCTGATACAGTGTCCACGTTTCACTGCCGTACAGCAGTATAGACAGCACCATTGAGCGGTAGCCGAAGAACTTAGTGTTCGGCTCCGGGCTGTGATTCTTCCACACACGTCTTTCAAGACGTCCGAAAGCAGTACTGGTCTTTGCCACACGAGCTCCCA
>JTDE01000607.1:95058-106139 GCA_014338405.1 Paragonimus skrjabini miyazakii
ACCAGTCTATGATCGGTGCTACATTCAGCGCCGCGCATCACTCGCGTGATACGCACCTCACGAATGTCGCGCTGTCGTACAATCACGCAGTCAAGCAAGTGGTGATGGCCGCTTCGTGGATGGGCTCACGTCGTGATATCGCTCGCATCCAGCTGGAATCGGGTGTTCGTGATAGACAGCTCGTGAGTAGCACACAGACGGAGCAGACGATCACCGTTCTCGTTCACTGAACCAATGCCGTACGGTCCCAGGACTGCCGGCCAAGCTACCGAATCGCGCCAGACTCCAGCGTTCAAGTCACCCAAGACAAACAGTCGATCAGTCACAGGCACCGACCGGATTGTGGCGGACAGTTGATCATAGAACTGATCATTTGTATCATCAGTGTGACACATAGTTGGACCATAAACACTAACAAATGTAGCACACTTACCTCGACCGAGTCGCAAGCGCATAGCAGCATTCGAGGGCTGATGCCGTGCGGTTCGCCTATCATCAAGGCGTTGATGCGATCAGCGACTGCAAAACAGACACCATGCTCCCGAGCACCGTTTGTCGGGTAACCTATCTAGTAGAAGATGTACCCGGCACCTGCTTCCCGTAACTTACCTTGGTCTGCAAGCCTTGTCTCGCTCAAGGCTGCTACGTCGATCCCATAGCGACGCAGTTCCATCGCGATCATTGTAGTGCGCCGTTCTGGCCGTCCTTTGGAGCTGCTTCAATCCAGCAGCGTGCGCACATTCAATGCTCCAACACAGAGCGTCTTGCGTCCCCGGGCCTGTTTCAGATTGCTCTTCGGGTTACTGAAATTTGAGTCAGCATTATCTGCTCGGGGATTAATAGTGCGGGGACGGTATGAGGATGAGTGATTGGCAGTAGCATATTTTCGCCTACTCACCCTGCCATGTGCAGCAGATAGGACGACCCGGTTTATCCTGCGCGACGGCCGATGCAATGTGGTATTTGGTTTATGTTGTATATTCATGGGTTTTATGGGCTTACGATACTGCCAGGACGCCCAGACCTAGACAAGAGAGCGATTAGGGCCCTCAACCAAAGCCTTCGGCTCAAAAGCCTGTACCGCAAGGCAGCAGGTGACACACACGCAGCAGCATCAACCATCCAGAATGGGCTCGACAGTCACAACCCAAGACATTCGGAACATTCACATAGAGATAATACTGCACAGCCAAACCAATCACGCATACAGAGAATCAGATCACGGAAAGAAAAATAACAAACTCAACCGAAACACAACATACTGACACCATACACAACGAACACTCATCGCAACGGACGCATCTGCTTTATGTCTGGCTGCTCCCCTTTGGCCAATCTGGCATGGTTGAACCTGCAACGACCGAGGTCGCAGTCAGCACAGCCCTCCGGATCAAAACAGCACACAAGCCTGACCACCACGCCAAGGTAGCAGAAAAGGTCAGGTGGTAAAACATGGAACCACGAACACGTACACTCATTTGCACGGCCAACGTGCATTCATACACATTGGGTAGTAGTACGTTGTCATTCGCCCTGGTGGCATTTACCTCATAGTGTGTACACACTATTCCGATAGTCGCCTCTGGTCCATCGTCTTCCTGGCATCGAGGATTGCCCTTTAGTTTCCGAATGTCGCTTGTGAGTAATACAATACTCACAAACGAGAATGCCTGTTATACAACACTACCATCAAAAGAGGTCTGTTTAAGCTCTGCGCCTACTCGGATCACAAATCGATTGTATCGACCGTCACCCTGTGCAATCAAGCCATTGAACGAGCACGTCGTATTGGGCCAATCAAGCCGCCAACTACTGATTCATCACTAACCTAGTTTCTCAATATTGTGTCTGATCGATATCTCGATACAACCCTATCGCTCCTTTGTACAGTTTTACCATCCGGAAACGGAATAATCGAGAACATGTTCACACATATGTCCTTAGTGTGGTTATCGCGATGAGCGTATCTGGAACGTTTGTGTTTTGTTTTTCTTCGGTGATCCATAATTTTGTGCCACTGATACAGTTGAACAGTCGATAAGTGAACGATAAATTCAGAAACACGATTGGTATTCTCACTGTCCAGGTCAGGTAATTTTAGGCCGTGAGAGTTCATAATTTGCAGTAAACCAGACTTTGACACCTACCGGAGGTCTGCCATTACCGCGCGTGAAAGGAATATAGCTTAAGTTTGGACCGCACTAAACAGTGCTTGACAGTAAACCGATTCCTTGAAATGTCCAGTGCATGTGGGTCTCTAGTATTCATCCATTTTGTTTCCACACAACTTCACATGACCTGAATGATAAAGGTCACACTCAGATCTGACAATAATATGAGCAACTAGGCGGTGGCCAACTTGAAGTAGAATGCTACGATGATAGTCATGATGGAAAACTTGCAATGAAAGAGGAGTACCAGCAGGGGCTAAGCAGTCAGTTTTCAATATCGTGTTGTCATCGTTTTACTAAAGTAAACCATGCATAGAGAAGTGGTCATTATAAGTTTCTGTTTTAGACCGCAAGCACTGTATTAATAAAGTAGCTATCCTTTTTAATGTAATTATGTTTTTAGAGGGTAACCACATGGAAAAAGATCAGTTCGTGAAAACTTTGTCGCTATTCGAAGACTCCAGGCTAGCTAAAATGAAGTGTTGTGTTCGCACACTCGTGCTGTTATTCATGATGAGTCCGTTTCCTAATTTTACCGCTTTCTGAGAGACTGTAACAAAATATGTTGCAGGTAGTATAAAGATCTTGAGCGATTCACGGTTGCAAGAATCGATTGACAGCTGTGTGCACCTTGTCGATAAATAATTTACATTTGTTCACGGTGACAGCTTTCAGGTGGGTCATCACCGCTACTTATGAATCCCCTAGTCTAGTTCAATCGAACAAGTGGTAGTCTTATTCTGACTTCCAGTCACAGACTACGATTGGCTGACACAATATCGATCAATGTGCATATGAACCTTCAACTCTGTTGGAAGCATCAGTTGTGTCCATACGAGACTGTGAAAGCCGAAACAAGCTAGGACGTTCATAAGTGTTTTTCTTACTCATTACCTTCACTTCAAATGTGCCGTTTATCTGGTGAGTTTGCGCACTTATACAAACAGTATCCGCTTTATGTTGTATCAGCGAGTAATCGCTTAACCAGAAAATGAATCAGTACAGATTGAGAGATATCTAAGTTTTAGTCGTATTCACGATTTAGAATGCTTACTTTCTGTATCTGTTGCCGATTTACTGAACCAATGAACTTTAAAAGTTCTGGTTCCGAAAGTTTTAACTAATCGTTCACTAAAGTTTGCCTGATATAATCATATACCGAGATTAATTAGGAGCATCTTCTTGAAGAAGGCGAGCTGAAGTGCATGGATGTAATACTAAAAGACATCAGTCGCTATTGATTTTCGTTCATTATACTTACAAGAAGAGAATCTGGGGTTATGAGGCTTGCTTGAAATCTGCTTGATGAGCGTTTTGTTTTTTTATGGCTATTTTCAAGTATAAATGATGTAAACAATTAAAAGCTCCAGTATTCAAAAGGTTGTTTGTATAGTTCAGCTCACGCTGAAATTCACCAGCGCCAGTGTTCATTTGTGAACAGTGAAACTGATGAATTTCAGGGTCACTTGCTAGAGTGTACATTAGAAAGGAGGACTGGAGGGTGACTTAATAAAAATGTGAAAGTTCTGAGCTAACGACATGGCTTCGTACCTTTACTGATAAAGTACTTGCCGCATTCGAACATGTTGTTTATATTACTAGTTCGAATACAATCGAATGATACAGATTTCATACAGGGATCACTTTCGATTTAACTTATTCTCCAAATCAATTGTTTGTAATATAATAACATTTGCTTACATGATTATTTGGTCAGAATTTTCAGATGGGCAAAGACGATAAAACATGGGCTATTGGGAACAGCCTGGAGCTGGCTTTCAAGTTGTCATAATATTAAACGAAAGGTTTCAGGTATTACCGCATCTAAGAGTGACGCTTTTTAAGATACTGCAACATACAAAACAATGACACATAAAAACGAATTTTAATAGCCTACAACTAAGATCTTGCATACTTACAAACGCTAAGCATTACTATGCATGAGAACAAGATTGCCACCCAATACGAAACTAATCGCTCTTGGAATCATCAAAAAATATTAATCCATTCTCATCATTAAGTTCGGTAAAATAATTTTATCGATTCCTAATCAAGAAGAATGTCAAAAGAACGTGTTAGACACATAACCTTATGAAGACACGAACAGACGAAATATTAACGCATTTCAAAATAATGTTAAAGCGCAGTTAAAGAAGGTTCTATGGAATACGGAATAAAAAACTTAGTTTATTGTCAACTCAAAAGGTAGTTGACCTTTATCATTTTATGGTCTTCCAAAAATGAAATGTATACATGACCTATTGTTGACTAGACCACTAGACCAACATAAAAGCTGGCCAAATTCATTGGCCAGATAGCCAAACCGTTGCAGAGCAAACTGGTAAACGATCATAAAGGTTCGTTCGACCGTGTTAACAGACTTGAACATGTGATAATGCTTGATGAAGAAACTACTCCTGGTTTTTATGTAACTCCTACGTATACCAGTGTTTCAAACATGCTCATTACGATAATGAAAATAATGACGTATAGGCAAACATACGTTTCTGGTGTTATCTTTAGGCTAGTACATATATAGAGAATTAATTGAGTTGGGTCGAGGTATCGACCGGACTTATTACGCAGAAACAAGGTCACTGGTCAATCACTTGGCGATGGTTGATTAATCTATTATGTCAAGCTCGTCCATTGGTTTGGCCGCACAGGTTGGCCACCGATCCGGTGGATTTGTAGTCTTGGTAGGTGCAGCGCTTGAACAAACCACTTTTGATGACATGATATCGGGTCAAGCAACCTGATTCCAATAACCTCGGCAGTAGAAATTGTTCTCAGTCAGACGGCTCTTGATGGACTGCCTGGCACGCGATACACCGCTTGGAAGGCTTGACCAACGTTCACCTGGTGCCAGATTTCAACTAGATAAGCGAGGATATTACTTTCGGCCGATCGTGTTTCCCCGTGCCTCAGCCATCGTGGATAGTGTTCTTCAATTCGTTTCGAAAGCTGTCTTGATGGTCGATCAATATAACCTATTTCACAGGTCCAATTGAATGAGTAGACACAAATGGATGAGGTTTGAACTGTCAATCCCTTTGTTATGAAACCTGTGAACTGGAGGTATGATGAATGGGATGCAGAGTTCACTTGTAGCATAAGTCCTGCTTATTGCCTGGTTAAGCCTATTTGTCAGCCATTCTATGGCACCGTCATCGTCACTCGAATAAACACAAACTACTTTCTTAAATCCTACAATTTGGGTCTAGTTGACGTTCTGATAATGTTTCTGGTGATAATTTGTTTTGGTTAGCCGTTTTCACAGAATACTTTCTGTCTGAATGCAAGTCCACCGTCTAGCGGATCCGCTGAATAAATTCTGTACGCTTTGTCAGTCAGGTAACGCAGTAGATTTCTCTTTTGTTTTGGGGGTAAAAAACTGTGAAAGTTTGGAAGTGTACTGACCTGTCCAGGCATCTACGCGATGAATCCTGCGTTGAACAGTGCCGCCGATGCAAATGAAAATCTAAGAAATATATCTGGCCTTCAGTCTCCTCCTTAAATGTAAACTTAACTGACTGGTGGGCGCGGTTGAATTCGTCGAGTACTGTGCATAAATTAGTATCCGAGCTAGTGATGATAAATATGTCGTCCACGTATCGATAATATTAACTGAACTGGCTGATGGTACACTGAAGCAGGGTGCGTTCAAGCTTTCCCATGAATAGATCGGCCAGGAAAGGTCCGAGCGGGATCCGGTTGCTACACCATCTGTTCGTCGATACGGCACACCGTTGAATAGCAGTTGTACTTCGAATGTGCATCAGAACAGAAGCTTCTTCGATTCCAGTATTGGTAACTTAAAATCGAGTCCAGTATCAGGCACGTAGTCTTAGATAAATCTGACAGTGTTCAACAGCTGTACGTTTGCGAATAATGACACTAAGTCCAATGAGCATGGTTTCTGGGAATTCGTAATAACATCCTGTATGCACCCAACAAATTCAAACACATCACCTAGACTGAGCTAGGCAATCGTTTTTCAAACGGGTTCAAGCAGTTTCACAAGCCACTTCGCCCTCGAGTCTTAAGACGAATTCATCACACCAGGTATTGGACAAACCGGTACACCGGGTTTATGGACTTCTGGCAGCTCATAAAGACGAGATGTAGAAGAATCCCATGATCGTTGTTGTTAATAAATCGTAGCGGTTATCGTCCTTGATTGACTTAAACCATTCAGAGATCTGATGTTTACGATACTCAGGATCGTCTCTTTCACTGGTAACCCTATGACACTTGCTCTGGTCTGCAAGAATAGTACTCAGTTTTTCAATGTAATCCCTTTCATTCACGATGACAATTTCAGCTTCTTTATTTAGCCTACTGAAAATAATATTTGAATTCCGCTCTTCAATGAAATCATATACTTCTTAGTCAAAGGTCATCTCTGTCTCAATTTCCACGTACAGTATAGCTGACGGCAGTTAACAAGTATAGTCTTAAATAACTCAAGGTCATCTGGCGAATGTGGGTTAAACCTTGCGGTTGACCAAGAAGATCCTCAAATTGCACCTCAAGTTCCAGACGTTCTGTCTTACGCTGTGGACAGCAAAACATGGAACCGAGTGAAAGCGTTTCAATTGTGACACGATCAAGTTGTACATTAAAAAAGTTGTGTAAGTACCTGTAATATACGGAATTAGGGACTTCGAATAGCTCTAAAAATTGTACTCGGATTAAAACCTCCCTCGCAAGTACTAAGAAGAAGACCTCGTACTGGTTGCAGTAAGCAGTTCATATTCATGAGACAAGAAGCCGAATTTATGGATGTACAACAGTATTAAAGAAATCATAATCACTCATTGGCTGATCATATGGACACATACAAAGTCACAAACTGAACGTTAATTGGTGCAATACAGAACAAAGAAATAAGCGAATAACAGGAGGCGTAACATCGAGCCTGTTCGTCCAATCCTGATGTAGTATCTTCAACGCGACGTTCGGATTGGTCCCCTGTTAGAACTTCTATTGTGTCGCGGTGAATCGATTACATTTTCACCACAGTACCCTTCTGGTTGAGTTGCAAATTCTGCTTGCAGCCTAGGAGGACTGAGACTGCGCGATATTGAACCTCGTTTCTTTCGTGTCAGTCTGACCAACACTTATTTCACGAAAGCTGTGAACAATTCTCACTTGATTTGTGGGATTTTCCACTGGTGATTGTTACTGAGCAGTACTTCGCTCAAATTTGACCATTTCTTCACGATGCATATCAACCCGGTTCAGATTGTAGCGACTCAGTGGGATGTTTCTTATTTCAACACGGCAAAACGTAGCCCTGATATCATCAATACTTCATCGAAAATCGATGATTCTCTGAGTGTTTAAACTAATTCATCGCATTCCAGAATCACAACTGACGTTTAACCCTTATTACACTTATCAAAAAGTTGTACTAGAAATCATTGGTGTAGTTATGGATTCCCCTGTTCCGCTTGCATTAGTCATTCTGTGTTTTGGATATCAGAAAGCAAAGGTCAAATTAGTTTTTTTGCCCTCCACCCATTTGCTGGCGTTACATGGAGGACACATTCGTAATTATGAGACGGAATGTTCACAGCCAAATAAAAATGCGATGAAATAGTATCCCAGTTGGAGGCCACAGAACATCCTCTCAATTTTCTAGACTGCCTTGTGAAGGAGTACCAACCAGCAGGGATTCGAGTTTCCTTTGTGCCGCATCCAGACTCACTACTGTCGATATGTTAGTTCAAAATCATCGCATCCAGTAGACATGAAGAGAACAATCCTCGGATCACTTGTTATGAGAACGAATAAGAATTGTACCAATGAAGTCTCTAGAACCACAGAAACATATCAAATTGAAGAAATGCTAACAGCCAACAACTAACCAGACGTGTTTATCAAACGTTCATTTAAACGCACGTTAACTGAAAAAGAGTTTGAAGAGGTCACACCTTTGTAGTACACTCTATAAATGCCGAACCGGGAACCAAAGTCCACAGATTTCTCCCCGTTATTTGTGAACCTGCAATCCAGGCAGTATTCTGGCTAGATAATACTATAAAGCAGTTGCTGAATTACTCGAGAGATCCAATATATATATATATATATATATATATATATATGTATATGGGCGACCAGATAGACTATGCTTACCGAATCAAACGTGATGATTACGGCGACCATTACATTAGGAGAAACGAGCAGGCAGCTGAAAGTACATGTTGCTAAATCCAAGAAACACATACGGTATACGGTATACCAATTTCAAAAACCAGATAAAGCTTCGGTTATCCTGCTGTATGCACTGTTAGAAAATCACAACGTGTTTTGTACATGCTTGACTGCCTTCCGATGCGAAACGATGATGTGTTGAAACTGTGACCATTCACACCTTATACGCAAATGTCAAATCTAATTATAACAAACCCCGCCCGCAGTGTGAACGGAAATGATAAATAACATCAAAGTGAAATGCTTCTTGTCAATATCAACCTCGAGCCTACTTGTTGACCGTCGGATTCGATCAATCACTTCAGGTGCAGTGCGAGTTGACCTAACTTCCCTTCTTTTGTTAATGTAAGTGATAAAATCACTCATGAAGAACGCAACCCAAAGTGATTGGGACTTGGAGTGATACAACTTATTTATAACGTGTTATTCTCAATCTAGTAAGTAAAAATATCACTTGACTATTCGAGGCAAAATAGTGTCGGTGGAGTGATGAATTCGTTTTTTAATCGTATGCAGTGTTCGGGATAGGGCGAGGAATGTGTAGGCTACTGTAAAAATCGAATAGTAGAAGGAGCTTCGATATTTAGCTAGGATCATCTTGACGAGGCAAGGACAAATCACGAATTCTTATGTCTAATCTGAATCGGCTGAACGTGCTAACTGTTTTTGCACCTGTCTAATCAGTACCAGTTGAGTACTGATAAACATGCTGGCTATGCTTTTTGAAAGAGGGTTCATTCTTGCAAGTGGGGATTGCCTAATACCTTTTACTGTCTTCTCACTGTGGTACATTTTTCATTCGAAGTTTAAGGCAGTCTTTTTAAATATTCTAGCGTAAAAGCTGTCAAGTGGCAACATAGTTCACAGAAAATTCTACGGAATGAACTCTGGCTTCCCACAACGGCAAAATTTACTGATTTTTGCCAAAAGTGAATGCTCAATCCCATGGATTGAATAGTTCTTTAAAAATAGCTCAGCACACGACGATTGTGATCACTCCTCTATTTAAACCACCCCACAGAACTCAATAACTTACTGAGTTCCTTTTCGCAAAGCTCCATTGAGGTGACCAGTGTTAATCATCAAATAAGCCAAACGTTTGTGTGCCGGTCGAGCATACTGATTGAGTATCCTCAGATTTTTGCTGTGTTTTCATTCTACATGACCATTCGGTAAAACAATCCGGTTGGCATGCCGTGGTGTCATCACCAGTCGAATCGCATTTTTACATTCTTTTTCCTTCCATTATCTGAACATGGAGAATAGAACACGAAGCGCAATATATACGTGGGAAGATAGTATTAACATCCTGGATGCGCTGTGCCAGACCGGGCTGCCAGGAACAAGTCACTAACACTTTCGCACGTACACAGTGGCCAATACAAGCACTGTTACCAGAAATGCTGTTTAGATCTTATCAGAATCGTCTCCATATCAACCAGAGTGCGAATAGGTATTATTTTGAGGCATGTTGTGTTAACAGGTCAACTTGTGGCTTTATCCTAAATGAAGCATTTTCTCAGTTGAGTGAGTTTGGCCGACCAGAGGCCCAGCTGTCCGTGATTGATCATAAGACCAATAATTCAGCAGACACCATCTTTAGCGGTTCTACCATTGCACATCCTGAGACCCCATTCACGAATCTAGCAACTGCAGGTTCGCCGTTTGAAATTCTGGCTACTGACATCGACCTTCCAAACAAAAAACCAAACATTTGTAACCACCACGTTAGTTGGTGCAACTGCAACCAGAATGATGTTTAATCTGAAAGGTGTTCCTACCACTGTCACTTCGACAAATGCCTCCAGCGTCCCTATCACTGTCTTCAGTTTGACAATAACATCCCTTGACCACGCTTAAGTAACCAACAATGTTCGCAGTGTGCAGACCTCAATTTACAAAAGAAATTGTAGGCAAGTTCGTTACTTAGGGGTGGTGGGTTGAATTGGACTAGACTCTTCTGCAGCACTGAGTCTAGCAATTCTGAATCTTTATTGATTTTGCCCGAGCCAACACAGGTTATTGCAACGGTTCCAAAGAATTTACATGCGAAACTTAGGTTAAACTCTTCCGAGTTGCTCGCACCCGGGGTCTCTTCAGAACATAGTGATGTGGGATACTGAAAATCTTATGCAGCTGGCAAATCTAGAAGTGTTGATTTTTCTACTGTTTGTAACTTCAGTTTTAGAGAAGAAAAGGAACCGCCTACAGAAGTCACCCAGTTATCGTATAGCAAAGCAACTTTCATGTAGCAGATGTGAACAGAGAAGTCAGAACGTGCACCCCACAGCCGCCGTTAGACGGGTTTTCAACAGAGCGGCAATGTCAGCACCCTTGTGTGGCAAACGAAGGTTAACATTTAGTTTGAGAGCTGTTGAATAAATCGCGACAGCCATTTACTTTGAACGTGTTTCTCAATAATGGCATCTATTTGACCGGTGTTCCTCTTGGACAGATTCTTCTTCGGCGACAGAACAAAGTTCTCAATTTCAGTTGATCATAACTCACTATATTGGTGGTGGAAGGTAATGACGTAATAAACTTTAAGGCACCGGCATCTTTGATAGCTAAACATGTCTTGAATACAAGTCACTTGATTGACTTCCATGAATTCGTTCAGTGTGTAGTTGCTTCCTGAAAATGTCGAGTCTGTCAGGGTAACGAGAACAGTGTTCATTAAACAACTCGTTC
>JTDE01000607.1:106239-142377 GCA_014338405.1 Paragonimus skrjabini miyazakii
TTTGACCGGTGTTCCTCTTGGACAGATTCTTCTTGCGCGACAGAACAAAGTTCTCACCAGACCCAGCTTGTACTGGATTGACACAAAACTGTGAAATTTCAAGTAATGTTTAGTCCAAGTGTGTTCTCGGTAGACGGATTACAGTAAGGAGCCGTTGTTTTGGCGCTTCATGAGAATCTGCGAAAACGCCAGGGTTTTATCCTGCTCAAGCTCAATGGTGAAGCCAATTTTTAAATTCACCTGGTTTATTGAATTGGACATACTGGTTGCCATCTCCGCGGTATTGGTAATTATCAATACATTGTCAACATAACTCCAGTAGAAGTGATCCTGATTGATAACAGCGTCTGTGTTCTGCTCCAGGTGGGCAATGAAAATATCGGTTAGTAGCGAACCGAGTGGACTGCCCATAGCTACACCAGCCAATCCTCTGGAAGTGGAACTTCACATTCGCTGTGCATAGTAGCAGAAAGCTTTTTAACTCAGACCTAGACAATCCAGTGTTCACGTGATGTGATTCAATATATTGACAAATTATACTGCTTGTCTGCATCAAAGAAATATTTGTAAACAAAGAGGCGATGTCCAAACTGGCCATATGTTTGTTACTGCAGTTTAAACCATTGAGTAAGTCGATTAGCTCAAAACTATCACTCACAGTATTCCGAACCCCTGATTGCCTTACGGGCTGAAGAAAGTGGGCCAGACACTGTGTCAACTTGTGTTGTGGTGAATACTCATGTGAGTGCCGGACCACTTACATCGGCAGAACTTAGCGGCGGTTACGTAATCGGGTCAACGAACACATTCTAGTTTGAGTTTTCAAAACGCTCATGAGTACTACAGTGTCGGATTAAAGTGATAACATGATAAGTCAAAGGAACCAGCGTCATCGATCGCTCAACAACTGTTGACTCGTCTACCCCAAATGAACCTGGAGAAGGTTTTTCGGGTGTGTTACAAAACAAAAAATCGAACGTCTTTCCGTGTCGTGGAGACGGTGGTAATTGGCAAATGGAAGCCACCCATCTGTGCACAGAAAGGCTTGTTCGTCAGTACCAGATTGCCCTGGTAACTGATGCGCATAGATGTATGTGTGATTGTTGATTTTTTTGTTTAGCTTTACGATGTCCATTAGACTTTGCTATATAAGGACACAGACTGCAGTATGTACCTGATGAGATGCAGCGAAATGTGCTTGAGAGATACATTGTGCAATAGTTTGTTTCTGACTTCCCTATCGTAAAACAGCTGATACTGAACTATTCACAATGGGTGCAGAACTGCCTTCACCCTCGTAGTATCTGTATGCCACTCTCTACAAGCTTAAGCGGGTGATTGGTATTCTACTGATGTCTAAAGTTCCAAGACCGAGGGTGCTAGAGATAACTTCTTGTATCATTGAAGAGAACAAAACACCCTTCAAACCTCACTTCGATTTTCGGCTAGTCATAGACACAACAAAGAGGCTGAAGATTTTACGGCGAGCGGCAAACAAGAGTGGCTGCTGCAGATAAACTGCGATAAATGTACAATAACGAACACTGAGTTAGCTGGTTCTGTTGTCTTCGAATGTATTTGGAGGAATGAAAGTGTCATCTGTTGTCAGAAAATGGACCCCAGTTTCGTTATCTTTTTCGACCTCAGGGTCATCGGTCAGTGGGACCAGACGGTCAACATAGGCTTCTATGTACTGTGAATGTCTTTCTGCGCTTCCAAGATGTTGTTAAGTAAGATATTTTACAAATCATTTGCTTATGTTTGTGAGACTGCGCCAAAAATACTGCATTCCAAAAAACTTGTCATGTTTGGTGCGCGACAAACTAGCACTGGAGTTGTTAGTGCATATGGGCACGGTGAACGTTTTCAAAAGTTTACTGTACTCGCGGAGGATGGGCAGATTTGGCATATATCCTCTTGGTTACCTTCGACTGCAGGGTACCTGATGCTCACCCACTACATTCTGACCGTCGGCGATGACCTTGTTTTATGTGGGTCTTCATGTCAGCATGGGTATGCCTACGATCATAGTTGGACCATGGGAGAGTGGAGTCAACTCTTTCTCGGCAGGTCATTGTTCACCGTTATTATCTTCCACAGGAGGTAGTGCCTAGGCAATTCATCGCGGGTTTCAGGATAGCAGTTCACTATGTTTGCATACGTTTGAAATTCCATATTCCCCAGTTTATATTATGTGCTTCTCGCTTACCATCGTTCCTTTTTCACACTTTCGTCGATTTTCATTTTTCGAACATCACTGTACATTTCTCACTAACCAAACAGCCTTCAACACCTGATAATAACAGTGAGGATTGCTATGCCGGTCTAGTGTGCATTATCTAGTTGCCCGTAATTGTGGCTATAGGTGAACAATCTGATCACCTAAGTTATCTTAGCCGTATCCAACTCCTGTACCCATTCCTACAAAATGTGACTACAGAAACAAACTGGCAGGTACTATTAATGTCCGGGTTTCACCTTAATCCGAATCTTACCAGTCCATTTCGGAAAGAAACACATGACCCAAGTTTCGCACTTTTAAAGCCAATTAATAGCCCGTCTTGTTGTCTACATTAGTAGTAGAACTCTGGTCGTCGTTACAGACACGGTCATCTCACATACAGATTGTAAGCTGCTGTGGTGTATAATTCACTGGTACGCTAAGAGACCATATTTTAAGAAAGGTAATCACCTGGTTGAGAGAATACAACGTAAGATTTCAAACCACTTTATTTTATTACTTGGAACTGTTGCACTCTTTTAAGTTTTAACAACAGTTGAATCATATGAATGCAAACAACATACTTTTAATGTTAGAGTGTATCGAACCTAGAATAATACGTCTGATTTTGGCAGACAACTTCATTATTAAGTGACTTCGGGTGAAGGCTTGATAAATAGGTATGTGCCGCTATTCCCAGTTTTTTCAGGCAACAAAGACATGTAGAAAACGTTGGATTGGTTTACTGCCCCTAACATAAGCGCCATCAAAACACTACTTATCAAGATGCATCTTTTTCCTATACCAGGTTAAAGGCTCGAGCCATACATTCACTTCTGTGTTTTCTGTCGCCATGTAATATTACGTTTCATAGTTTTATGGTCTTTTCCACCGCTGAAATGAACGCCCTAAAACATTTCTCTTGAGCTTTTACTCTATGCTCTTTTAACGCCGCCTATCAAAGGTGCAGAGATAAAGATTTCTTCGGTTTATGAAATACCAGTGATTTCAGTGGTGTCCATAATTCATTCATGTAAATCATCTAACATTTGTCACTGGTACTTAAAAAGGGTTATTTTTCCATATATTATCAGTAGGTTACAACACAGAGTGTCCGTTAACCTGCACACCATCTAGAAACGGGGCTATAATTCCTGTGAATATTGTTTTACTTATCTTTGTTATAACGAAAACAAGTAAACGCACAAAAACGATTCAGAAACCCTGAACAGGAAACCTTAGCGTAGATCTCGAACAACCATACACAGTTACTGATATGATCAACTATTGGTTTTTGCCAGTTGTATATTGCGGTGCAGTTTATCATACCCTGAAGCCGTATCACATGATTGGTGGGTATCAAACTGCCTAAACTATTGTTGCCATTGCTGCTGGTTATACTAAAAGATCTTTTCATTACCCAAACTGCGATATTTTTTATTCTTAAGCTGATGTTGAATAACGCAATTTCATGTCGGGTGACTGAATTAATAAAAGTAATCAATCCAATTTCGACCAAATTTTCTTAATAAATTGCGTTACTTCTTGATAGTAATGAGTAGTGTTGTCTGATGCAGAATTTGTTAAATACTAGAGACATCCCCGATAAGAACGAGCACCGAAGAAGTATCGGATGGTCACATGTTCATCGGCTCATAAATTGTTGCAAGAAGGTGGGCGACTTTTGCTTATGAGCTCCTGTCATTACACTGATTTGTGAGAATTTGGGTTGAATGGAGACACGTTAGATGAGATCGCGGCTAACCGAGCTCATTGGCGTGAATGTTGTTGTTTCGCCGAGTTGTCTGTGGAGTGAGTGAATTCATTGACGCGGGGCCGTGAATACCGTGAGGAAGCTGTCTTGCTGATGACGTCTTATTTTTGGTTCGGTTGTTTGTTTGTGAGGTGTAGGGGCCTTGATGTTGAATGGTTGAGTATAGACGCAGCTATTTTTTAGTAGTTAGGTCCCTCCCATCCTCTTCCTTTTTCCTTCTCTCTTCCTATGCAGTGGTTTGCTTTTTTCTTCCTGAAGGCTGTGTGGCAGTTAAGCATCATTGTGATCCACTGATATATTGCTCTCTGTGATGATGATAAACGTTCTGCCAGATATGCATGTTTATTAGCAAACAGCACTGGACGAGAAGGATAGTTAGGACAATTGTAGTCTGGGTTGTCTCTCACGCATGTGCTGATCAAGTAAATGTTCATAGCTTTCAATTAATTCGGGAGTGACTACGGAACTGTGCAGTATGTTCCAGTACGAGTAGACTCTAACAGTGAAGCAGCTCTGTCTGCAGAGTAACATGCCAATTCCATGTCCCAGTTTCAACGAATGACCTTATTGGATTTCATTTTTCTGTGGTAAGAAGAGATCTGCCAATGAATGGCCTAGTGTGGGAAGTATTTTGTAGGTAAGGATTGGGTCTCCCATGAGTTGTTTGTAATTTATGGAAAACTGAAGAAAATCTACTGGTCACTGTTGACAAGTGATTTTCCTGAGCCCCATAATTCTAGTGAACCGCATCGGAATACCTCTTATCGATGCGAGATATTTTATATGTTGGACGACGGTTTTGTATATTTATTCCCGAGTGCCGGTGGATAATAGGGGCGATCACTGTGGGAAAGGCATCAGGGTGAAAGGTGCTACAAGTTCTTCCAAGGGGTGCGGTGTATTATTTACTATTCCTATCCACGACTGTACAATTTGCAGACAGACATAAACTACCTATCGCTAAGGTCCTTAGGTTTTGTTCGCATACTGATACGTGGCCAATTTTACAGACAGAACAATTTCGATAGCGAGTATGCATGATATTGTATATGTTGACAATGAACTGTAGTGTATTTTCTGTAAAGTATCTACAACTTTCGGATAATCTACAATTCTTTAGAATTTAGTCACCTTCTCATAAAACATCCATGGTATTTTGAAAATAATGACTGGGTGGAAAGCAAAACATCAGCAAGGACCCATCTTAAGATGGATCCTTGCTGACTGCCGCTGTTCGCAGTGAGACAGTGTAATTGCTTTCCATTCAGTTTGAAGTCAAAGCCACTTTCGATTAGACAACTCTTAGGCCACCTTAGTAAGCGGTCATCAGTGCCGGTAGTGTGGAGTTCCGGTAGCAGGATGGAATGTATCGACAGCTAAGGAAAAAAACAGAATAGACTACAACAATGACCACCAGATTTGTAGGACCGAATGCCTCAACGAAGGCCGTGCTGTTATCTTAGCACAGAGAATGACCTTCAGTTATCCATCGATTAATTTGAAGGTCACTGAAGGCAACGCTATTGTTCGATGGTTTGCCGGGTCACTTCTGCATTAATCTTTCGGGATACTTTTTGTTCTGACCTGTTTCCAGGCTTTCCGTAGATCAGCAGCAAACAAAAAGTGATGCTAACAGTTGTGCTAATTTAGTAGCACAGCTTTTCAAAACGACAGGTGATAGTCTGGACGGGATGATCTGTGAGTTTGTAGGTTCTTAAATTTGACTCCGACTTGTGAGAGTGAAACCCGGTGCACTTCAGTTACGCTGCCCCTATGTTCTTAAAAGTTGCTCATGATTTGCAGTTATGCACAATTACGTGCTATTTACCCCCCTACTGTTGATGGTCTTTACATCTGTATTGAGAAATCCATCCGTTTTAGGGCTGTTTACTGTCAATCCTACTCTTTGTAAGTAGTTTAACTTAGCTTCAGAGTCACCTTCAGTATTGAGCAGGGCCGCGTTGATAGCAAAACCAACCCTCTCCTATAAAACACTTGGTATGGTTGGTGCAAGTGAAAGGCGAAAGAAATACAGATTCACTCTGCTCTAGTTGGTGCCTGTTCCATACTGAGAGTTTCCGTGTAATCAGAGGTTTGGTTCTGTTTTTTAGGAGTGTTAGCTTTCACTATTCCAGGGACACTATTGTGATGGGCCAGTGATGATCTAGGCTGAGTGTAGTCTCGGGAGCAGGCTATTCAGTCTGCTGAATTGTGTTTTTGTAGCTGTAAAATTCACCTTCAGGTCCATACTTTGGGGAATGCGTTGTCTGGTTTCGTTTAAGTAAGTGTTGTGTAACATGCACCATTATATGTGAGTAGTATAGTGCGGATATTCAGGAACTGAAAGACAGGTCTCAACGCTTGGAAGATGAGGGACCAGAAGCGACTGTTGGAATCGTGTGTATGCACAGTGGTGTAGGTGTCACCGAGGCGAATAATAGTGCAATGCTGTCCATTGTGTGCGGATACACGTCAGCCATGCAAGTGATCGTGTGCATTTACTTTGTTTTCCACAAACTAAGAGATTTCGTGCAATATACAACTTCGATGGCCAAGCGTATTTCGCGGTCACAAAATAAGTGAATTCAATTGTCCTGAAATCACTGTGACTAAGTGGAACTGTGAGCTTTAGATAACTGATCACGCTACCCTGATTGATAAGAATATGAATCAAGGCAAGATGGCCACTGACTCATTTGTCACCTGACATGATCCTGGGTTTTCTTAACTGTTTAACCTTCCATTACTATCTCGAAGAATTCCCGAACAAGGGAGGATACCGGAGCATTAACCAAATGGTTCTTGAAATCCACCGCGAAGTGGCTAAAGTCTTTCATTAGCTGAGTTTGGGTGTAACTTACGCATGTTATTCTACGTGAAAAATTATACAAGGCCACGTTGGTATCCGTATGCAGGAAGGACAACGTGCAATTCACACCAGTCGAGCATCTCAAGTTCAGAGTGTTGCTAACTTCTTGGTAGACTGGTTCAGGAAGATCCAGGAGTGCCTTGTCATGAATATATGGGGTCTTTGGACGTTAGCCTGAAAGAAAGCTACACTACTTTCTTCACTGATTTCCTATCACTGCAAACTACTGACATACCAGAATTGGACAAGCTGCCGTTCCGTAGTTTCCCGTTACACTAGGTTTCCGCATCTTCTGGTATAAACCAGATTAGCCAGTCATGCAGGTTACGAATTTCTTCCATTCTGTTGAAGAGTGAAGCTGTGTCTGCAACGAAACAGTAGTAAGAAGTATTTTCACTGTCTGCAACGTTCGTAGTGGCCCAGTCGACTTAAGGTGTCTCATCGAAAGAGGTGGGTTGGGTTGACATGTTACAGTGTCATTTAAGGCTGTCATGCCTATTGAAATGGCAGCGAATTAAGTTAGTTATCTCCCGAAGTAGGTTCTGCATATGCCTGCAGGTATCTTGAGTTGGTCTAAGGAACAAGTACTTAAGAATTTCTGATGGAATAAAGTCGTCTTCACACAGACATGACGATTCTTGGTCTGTCAGGATGATGCCTGATCCCAATAGGCATCTGTAAGCAGGTAACAGGTCAAGATGCATGTTCTTGTTCTGTCAGAACTTCCGGTAGGAAAGTTATTCGCAGTGGTTGTGTATATCGGCCGGGGTAGACGATTTACACCAGTGACCATAGAGGTTGAGAGGCCAATTAACGTCATTAGGAAGCTCCAGTTTAAACCATATGCTGTTTGGATGGCACACAGTTTTCTGAATCAGGCACATTATCGATCCTACTAATGCTCCTGCGCCTGCGTTCTTCATGTGTTTGAACATCAAACAACCGTTGCGTGCGAGTGGACTTATATCGCTCAGGGTGTAACCTAATTGAGTTATCACTACTACTGTAGTTGAAGCATTGTAACACCAATACCTTCTCAAAGTTAGCCACGGTATATTTGGCAACACGTGACGGGTGCGATAAGAGGGAGTCCTTAAGATCAAAACTTATTTACAGCCTTTAAAGTAGCTCTGGGAAATATCAGAATAACCCAGTCACTTAGACATTATTAGAAATTCTTTTTTATCGTTCACTTTCCAGTCGGTTGGCATTGCAAAATTACCTTCAGACAGCTGGAACACAATTATCCATCGATACAGAATGGTGCACGAGTTTAGTTGCACCATCCTGTGTGTTGGCGCTCATTTCTATGATGTTTACTTCACAGTGTCCGTCAAATTGAATCGACTGCATCTTTCTCGTTTCTCTTCTTTCGGCTTGACAAAGTACTTTTATTCTGTTTCCTTGGGTGTCTTAAATTTGAGCAGCCTGGTTGCGAACGTTTTTCCTGATTGGCCATGTTTAACAAAGGGCGAGATATTGTTCCGGCCATCAAAAGAAGCGAACTCAGCATATTTACAGCATGAGGTCACTGATGCTGTAGGACTGGATCTATGTTAACTGGTCGTAGAAACGGTAGTTACTTGCTCACCTCGATTGACCCTGTAACTCTTTTCTAACCATCAGTTGTGTTCTTCGAATGGGTGAGGCAAAATGAAATACGCGATGCATCTTCGATAAGGCAGTAGGTGAGTGGCATGTTCTGTAGGACACTGACCATCTTCTGGGGTCACGGTAACTGAGCCCACATCTTAAACTTTTGGTTGGGTTACCTTTCAAGTTCTTGTAGATCAGAGTCTGAACTAGTTAACAGGTTGAATGAACTTGAGCTTGACGCAGAAAACCGATTAGGCCTCTACCCTCTCAACGGATCTTTTTGTCAATAACCGCTTACTTTGTGGGCATGAATGATTGAGAGATCGTCATACTGCAATATCCCGTTATCTACGGGCAATTGACAACCAATTAACAGTCTGGTACACATACGCACACACACAAGGATGCGCAGGCTTCCGAGAATAAGATTCACGGGTGCCAGCAACAATTCACAGAAACAGCTGAACTTATGTAACAGATATCATACAAAATATAAAACAGTTTATTTTGTGAATACGAGAACGGTATATATATCTGGCATGTGTATCTACCTGCAGATTATGCCTGAAGTTAAATGAAGATGTCTGGTGGATTGCTTTCATCGGGCGGATGGTGATAACAACCAGTGGATGTGACTTCTGTTAGTGTTGTAGGGACTTATTAAGTTGAGTAGATCTGAACTGACTGCTCAAACGCACCACACGCCTGCCGTCGGTAGCAGTGAATTCGAGATGCAAATGATAAGTCAAGAAATTTGTTTGCGTTCACACTGTTGCCGCATATAGCGAAGTCACGAAAACCAGGATTGTAAACATTGTTACACCTGAAATTGGAAAGGGGTCAAGTAGGATATCCCAACGAGTTTGCTGGCCGAAATACTAGCAAATCAGAGGAGGCTTGTTTGTCTTATGTGAGATTATAGGCGCCTAGCCAGTGGCCGGTCATGTTATCGACGTTCTCTTAGTTGCCTTCGTCATGGGGTCGGCAGTGTAAGCCGAATGGCCGTGCGATTATCGACCGATCGAATGCCGAATGCCGACTAATTGGTGGATCAAATTTAACGCACCTGTGCAGACGAGCTCTGTGTAGTTTTAGTTTGGGGATAGATCAAGTGCTTCCGCGTGTTGGACTTGTTACGTGAGTGCTTTGGTCGTCCATGGGGCTTGCTAAATCCGATTGACAAAATAACGACACTGATAAAGTTCGTCGAAACAGAAAGAGGAAATATTGCGATATCTTAATATTGCGTTTATTTTCATTCGTCGTAAGCGTAAAGTATACAGACTATATGCGACTGACAGCTGGGGACAGACAAGGTGCCTACACGCACACTTTCACAAGTGTTCTGTCGTCAACACCATGAAAATTCGGTGAGTTGCGTCAACCGTTTCTGTTAACACAACCCCTGCTGGTAAGTATTGATTAGTATAGATTCTTTAGGGAACGGTAGCTTCATGTTCTGATTGCGTAACAATATTTTGGATGAACCAAGTGGCTGAACTTAGTTATCTATTACCATGAGGTGTCCACAAGTCGATGATGTGGGAATTCGAGCAAAGAATTCATCAGTTTCTGATTGCTGTGTTGTCAGTTATCCTAACCCCTTTGGGATATGTTCTGTTACTTGGTGAACTAGTTGTTAGTCACCGCTGCTTTATTAAGGGCTACTGCCAATCCTTAGTGTTTCACGATGGACAGAACGCTATAACATGCTATTCTGATTAACACAACTAAAAACCCAGCTACCTTTTGATTCATTTTGGTGAAGCGTATAAAGGTTATGATGAATAGTATTAGAAGGTAAGAAGAAATCAAAAAGTTCAATATTAGTGGACGTTCAGACTATTATCGACATGCAGCATGTACAAAGCGGTTTTGAAGATATTATTCTAGTCTTTTTGCTAATTCATTTCCAAAGAGATAGAAGATAATTTTGGGTAGAATAGATTACCTATGACCACTTTGTATATTGCCATTCTTTTCTCTCAAACAGTTTTCAGATATACAAACATGTAACAACAGCATCTGGAGTTGTCTCAGAATTTGCTTTACCAGCAGTATATTATCTTCAATCGGTTTGTGCATCTCAAACTTTAGCCGCTTTTCCAGCATAGTGTTTTTTCGTCTTTGCTCCCGATAAAGATATCCAGAGTCTTTTTATGACTTTAGAAACACCCAGGGTCGCAATCCTCTCAATTCGCTCATGGCCCCTTAGTGTTCCTATTCAGCACTACTGACAAAAAGTGGTTGAAAAAATGTGGTCACAAAAGACTCAAAATGCGTTTACACGTCGTACTAAAATTTGTGTCGTAGTTGACGGCGCACAATCTTGCACACGTGATTGTCCAGGTAGACCAACAAGAGGACAATGAAACTATAAGGTAGTCGATGTAGTCGAATGAGTTCAGGTTGCACGCATTGTGAGTATGACCAACAGACTCAGTTAATTCAAGGTTCACGTTAGTTAAATGCGCCTGAACATACAAACCAAGTATTATGCGTCGGAAAATTAGCATGGGTGCATTGATTTATGTTCCGACGAAAAAATCATTAAGTCACAAGTAAGCGGATGATAATAAGCAGTTGGAAAATATTATTCACAGCCATGATAACAACAAAGTATCACGTGTCTCGTTTTCTGTGTCTGATCACCAGGTTAAGCTATAAAATAACAAAGTGAAAACGGTAATCAGAGAGAGAGAGAGAGAGTAAAAGAATCGGGCAATAGAGAGTACGGACAACGTTTTTGTTACCACTAATATAATCATTATTCCAAACTGGTGGTCCGATTGGTTTTGAAACAAGGCAGGTTAGATGTTTGCACGAACTTAGTGCGCAGAGGTCACGGTTTTGCAATCGAATAGTAACAGATTCGGTAATGTTATATGTTTGACCACTTACCGCTCTATAGATCGCTTTCATAGCTCTCTGTAGATATGAAAAGCATCTGTCTTACTAACATTGTTAACGAATTTTGTCGATTGTTCGACCATCGCGCTTGAAACCGTTTTATTTATATTAATATTAAATTAAGCAGGACAATATTCACGTAGTCTAGACGGCACTCGCTCTGTAGCATGGGAAATGTATGATACTCGAGAACAGCAATCAAGTGAGCCAAAACGACAGTTGGTTGCAGAATGTGGAAGTTGTGACAAGATAACGGGGCTCATATACAACTGGGTTGCGAAATAGGTTATTTCGACGGACTTTCTGAGCTATCTTGCGATTACTTCCATCGGATTTGTCTTGATAGAGAGACTAATACTTATACGTTTCTTATTAACACAAGGTGATTTAAGTTTTAACGCGATTATCCACATGGCCTTCTGAATGAAATGTCTCTGATAGCCGTTGTTTATGAACACTCCCAACAAAAAATCTAGCTTAGCTGGTGCACAATGTTTTGGTACATGTTTTATCAGATGCTCTTTTTTGTTTTCTAAGGTTGGAAGGCTTGGGTTGTGTTGTTCATAGCTGGCTGCATTCTCCTTCATGCTTATCGGATGTACACCGGTTCACCGTCCGTAGAAGAACCGCAAGAAATACCAAGAACCCCAGAAACAGCAGAGCTCATTTTCATTGGTGGGCATGAAAGTACGGGTAAGTCAACAACGATCGCTTGCGGCCTGGTTTATCAAAGATAGTCCAGCGTTCGGTAATTAACTCATGGATGTAAACATATTAACATTGTCCAGCAAAAGAATAAACTTTTTTGGCGAATTGCAGTTTAAAGTAAAGCAGGTTTCTGGAATATCATAGTTGTATTATGTTGTCAGCACACTTAAACATAATCCACAGACTGGTGGTACTGATCACAAACACGAATAAGGGATCAAATCCGTAGCGTTAGATGCTTGTTCATCTTTACTTCTCGTTGAAGAAGGTTGATTCTTGACATGAAGCCAGCATGCTTGTCTAGATGACGACAATTCTCCAGATTGGTACATCGTTCGTGATATCCCACTAATACAAGCTGAGCACGGTGAAGTCACCAAATTTATTGTGTCTTCAGTTCAACCAGCAATGGAGATGGATACAGACTTTCATGGAGTGAAGCATCATACTGATGTAAGATTAACTAGAGGACTCGTCAACTAAGTGTGTCCGACCCGTTAATCGTCCTGTGCTGACAACTGATGCGTAGTTTCGGCAACTTGGTAAAGATCTCACACTGGAGTAGTCCGTGAACACGTTGTTCAGATGTGTTCCAGTTCTGTTAGCACACAGTGACTCAAATGAGTTCTGTCATGGTTTATGTTTAGAAGATTTTACAAACGGTGTCTGTTACTCAACAAACCACCACTTCAAGTTTGCTGAAATAGAATCCTAGTGAGGCGGCCAACTTGTGAAACTCTTGAAATTCTGACTCACTCTCAGTGAATTGATCGCAATAGTGTGTAATAGCTAAATCAGACTTGTCGCCATAACCATCTACTCAAACTTCACAAACATGTAAATATACAGGTGTATATAATCAACGACTTCTTGACCGAATATTCGTTGCGTTCCTAGTGTAGCAGAGTGGGTGGTAAGATTTCGGAAATCGGTAAAAGTGAAGTATGCCGTAAGAGTCTTAGAGGCCATCAGCAGCATCTGTCCACCAGTTGAGTAGAGTACAGCATTTAAGGCTATCGATTTGGTCGGTAGATTGATAACAAATGTTGGCATCCCACTTTAAGGATCCGACAGAGTTAGATTGTCATATAACTGAAACCGGTTGGTCAGTTGTCGACCATGTGGCGAGAACCTGATTTGTTTCTTGCGTGACATGCGTTCACCGAATGGAGAACGCGGATGATTCATCGACTATTTTGAACGATTTGTTTGAGGCCACGATAGATACGACCTCCGACACCACACTGGGTTCAACAGGTTCACCCCAGTAACCTTGGAATTGCAAAGCGTGCTCGTTTGGGCGGCCTGTCATAGTTTAACTGGCAAAAAGCAGACCACCGAAAATCTTGATCAGTACTTATTTAGTGCTTGCTTCCTATCAGCTTGGCGAGAGTTGCGCTGTCAGCCTATCGTGCTCCACTTTGACTCATTTAATGTGGGTGGTATCGCAAGATTCGCTTACAAACAGCTCTGATGTTCGATCAGTCTGATCTGTCACACAAGAACAAGTGAAAGGGCAAACAGACGGATGGGATCTGAACTGACATCACGTCCTTGCTGTCGAACCAACTACCCGAGAAAGTACAAGGCAAGTGGACTTGAGCCGTGTTACGTCGTCAGCCGCATTTTGCTCAAATGTCACGCCTATTCTGACCTCAGGTACATCGGCAGATTGTTCAACATATATTGACGCGATAGCAAACACTTGGGTATGAATGTATTTGCCGCTTGGCTGAGGTACCTATAGTGTAAGATCACTCATTGGAGCGAGGGCTTGGAAGGATTAGAAGATAGTTTTACAAGTGATGTCTACTCTCATTTATAATTCGGCTGTTCACTTTCAATGTCCGGACAAGCGGATGTTATGCAGCTGAGTTCGAGTGTAGGGTTTTTAGGAACAAGATATCATTCGCCGTATTCACACGTAATCCGTGACGTTCTTATAGGTGTATGGCAGTTGAGCACTTGTATGTACTCATCGTTTATTGCTATCGATGACGACGTTAACGCGCATAACATTTGTTTGCCTCACCAGGTACTGGCCTGATGCGTGTCATGTTGGACGCTCACCCTTTGATTCGTTGTGGTGCTGAACCGATGGTCACGCTAGAAATCCTCAATATGAGACACTCAATCAAAGGTGTTCGTCGTCAACGTGCCATCAAAGCTGGCGTCTACCCGGAAGCCTATGATCAAGCTGTAGCATCCTTCATCTTGAAGGTAGTGGAGAGAATGGGTTCACTTGCCCCTTACATCTGCCATAAACAACCCATGACTTTCAACTATCTCGGCTATCTAGGTTTTCTGTTTCCTAAAGCGAAATTTATTCACATGATACGTGACGGTCGTGCAGTGGTGGCGTCATCAATTACGTGAGTACTCTAACTTTTGATACCTCATCAATCTCTAGAAGCAAACGATTAGACACTTTTTAATGTTTACAAAACAGAAGATATTGATTGATTACACTGAGCTCTATTCGATTTTGACCGAATGGATGCAGTTTATTAATAGTGTCATCACAGCTGAGCGATTTGAATAATTTAACTGTCAGTATCATTTGTAACTTTTTCGGACTAATTTACACACTGATCTGTTGAGTAAAGAGCGCGAAATTATCTACATGGAGAAGATTACAATAGTTTAAAAATATCAGCATTACGTGCTACGTAAATCTCAATGGCCAAATTTTTGAGTTATATTAAATAATGGTTTAAAATACATAAATCGAATAGGGCTGCTGACAAGGATTGAGTTGAATGTAGTTTGCCCGAAAGTACTTGTCACTTACGACGAGTACAATTATTCAACGAGGTTAGACAAAGAACTTATTAGAGATTTGTGCGAGTGCTAGAAAGACTGAACGGCTGAACAGCCCGCTATGGAATGAGTTTGAATAAAGAAGGCTTGCTCATTTATAGTGATTTTCTACAGATTTGTGGCAAAATGACAAACGTTCGCGGAATGTAGCTGACAGTTTAATACCCAACAGTTCAGATCTCTTACTGGATCACGACGAATAGTGTTGAGATCACATTATGCTGTTATCATTTACAGAAGAAACCGTTAGCAACAAACCACGCAAAAACATAGGGGTCATAGGTTTTAGTAATGCCAAGTTGCGGCTTGAACGGACGGAAGTTTACTCTCTTGGCACCCAGAAAATGTAAAATTGCATAATGGTTCCTTATTGTATATGTAAGCACCTTCCATGCTTGCACAACCGTTCCCGAGATGTTTGGATGATTTATTCAATGATTACCATTTGGCGATCTGAGGTAGATAATTAACTGAGTATACAGCAACATTGAGTCCCGTAAAAAAAATTTTCACTGCCATTTCCCACCGCAGTGATATTCCGTCTTAGTGTCAAGCCCATCGTTTTGCTTCTAACCTATACCTTCTTTCTGCAAACGCTGAATTAAGACTTGGTTTCTGTGTTCAAGGATTGTGTTAGGTAAACACACTGTCCCATCTTTACCAACCGGATAACCCTGGAGGCCGTTCTGCACACCTAAATTACTTCAAATTTAAACCTGTTTGAAGTAGTTATGTAATAAATTGTCTTTTTGGTTTTATGCGTTTGACAAACAAGATGATATAATCAGCTGGTTAATTGGCTCGATGATGAGCAAATGAAAACAGACTGTTAGACAAACTAACTTTTTTGTTTCTACGGATTAAAACGGTAACCGGGATTGGTAAGATAAACAGGCACTGGAGATTGCTGACTGTGCATTTGCTGATACTCACACAATCGTTGCTCCAAGTTGAGTTTGATTAGTTGTGAACCAGGGGAGGTTGTGTCCCTACAAACAGTTGGGTCTAAGCCAAAATCATAACTCTGCCAAACTACTTATCAGTAATACAATTCCTATGCTCAACAGTGACGTTGTTGGATTCCTGCGTGAACTGGCTGAGAAATCCTGCCAGGGCAGTAAATCCCCTGGATCATTTAGTGGATTCCATATGAGACATTCGGATGGGCGGGTAACCGAGTCCAAATGTGAATTTTTCGATCTCCTGGTGTGGCTTCGTAGCCGCGTTGAGGCACGCTGTTTCTGTCGCTGATTCGAATCCAGCCGAAGCTCTGACCTTCCACATTTGGGTCTCATCTAAAATCATAACTCTGCCGAACTTCTTAGTAATACTGCAGTTATGCGAACACATAGATCAGAGTTACGCAATCGGCTTCGAGTGGCTTGAGCATCGGTAAACATCCGGACTCTCTCTATTTTAGAATTGTTGGCTCTCAGTGGGTCATCCGAAAAGTGCCTGTCTTGCTGACTAAATAGTTACAGTAAGTCAACTGAGCAACAGTATCACTTGAAATTATTTTGATCACATCAATGGCACTTAGTAATTTTGAATATTTGTCGTCCACCCACATGAATCTTCACAGTGGCTAACGGCAAAATTCATAATCCGCCTAATCGCTCACTTATTTGGATAGTCGTACTGCTAAAACGAATAACTGGGTGGTAAAGGGGATTTTGGTTGTTCATATTGTACTCTACTCGGGTTGTCCGTCACACCTGCGGACTAACTGTGAGGCAATGTGGAGACACCAGGGGACAGCGTTCTTCCGAAGTAGGGGTTCCAACAACAATCCTGAAAAAGGAAACAACAAGAAACAAACATGAGCCAAAGGCCCAATAAGCCATGCACACGACTTACACAAACGATAACTAAAACGGCGCCGACAACACAGCAGCACGCCCCGTCACCAAATTAAATTCAACTAGTGCGCGCCTGCTGGTTCCGGTCGCACAGTACAATATGTGAGAATAGGCAGACTTACTTAATCGTTGGCACCCCGGAGAACTGCATGAAACATACTTTAGTGTTCATAGCCAACACCTCCAGTCTCACTGATATTACAAAGATCATGACGTCATGATCCATGTATGCTGGAGTTTGAGCAAATTATGAGTTCGATGATTTTTTCGGTAGATGAAGAGACTTGATTCAGTGTTTGTTCTTGACTTGACCAAGGTCCGAGGTGTTGAAAGTGAATGTTACGTGACTGTCGACTGACTAAGCAAATTGACGAACGACCACGCTGGGTTTCACAGGCGACAGAATGTTAATATAGATTCAGTTTCATTCTCAACGGTCACGATTACACAGTGTCCGATAACGTCTCGATTGGAGGTATACTGAAAGTGATTTTGCTGTATGATGAATTTCAGTAAAATTAAACAACCTGAAGCATACAGAGTAGAAAGGAATCTTACAAATTATCCCATTCGTTATGGATAGAAAAATAGTCCTATATAAGTAATTTACTTTTACAGTAGATTGTTTAAATGATAATATCACAGCCCGGCTAGTCATACAACAAACCTTCAAGTTCGTAGTTTCGCTGAAGCTTTGGAGCGTTTTCCGGACTCATATAACAAAAGAGTTACAGGTTATAAACATCTTCATAGACTGTAATATGAGTTATCTTAGAGGCCAGCTTGTGTACTGTGCTCTGCCAGTCAGTCGGTTAGAATTCCATAACTAGATGGATGAGAAACTTCAAAATGTGACGAAGCTTCATTTTACCGGAACAGTTACCTGAACAGACTGACGTTTACTGTTAGCACCTGCAGAAATTATAGATAGAACATGTTAAAGCCAATCTTTTCCTATTTTGGTACTGTGAAGTGAAGCTGATGTTTCGACTTATCCGATTTACGACTGCAATGTGCCATAAGTTATGTGAACAACTGAAACCAGCAGTTCATTTTTTACTGGCTTATTATTGTGAGCTAAAGCATGCAGGCTATTGCAACAGTACTTCACAACAACACTTCATTCTATTCATTTGAGTAAGTTATAAACCACGATACCTCTTGAATGACATAAGTTTGCGGGTAGTGTATTCATTGGAGTACACCGAATATGACGTTTATAGACAGAGAAAAAGAAATTTTAGGACGAATTATCGTTGGTCACTCTTTGGCAAATGAGAATATAACGTCAACCAATTTAAAATCAATTAGTCACTCACACTTCTGAAGCCGGATATAGAAATGTGACGAACCTAAGTTTTCCCGTCAAACTTACAGATAGCAGTTACATGGAAATTCCGAAAGTCAACGGTGTCACATAGTCGTAAGAGCATGGGTGTGTACTGCAGCGGGGTCCGAGTTATGTAGGGAAGTGTGTACCCGGATTAGGAAGGGTGGTTTATGAAAGTAATTTATGAAGTGCGTATGGTATTCATATACGGATGCACACAAATAAGCTTTTGATGCCATGCTTTATGCGGACTGCATTTCTGAACGGATCTATTTTCTTTTATTTTGAATTTTTCATCTATTCGTGCACTACTTATGAATGACTACTGCCTAAAGTCCTGAAGTGCTGCATATCCTAGAATGGGGTAAATTTTTACTTTCCTGTAGATGTGAATTTTCACGGTTCCGAGTGAAATTGAGAAATGGCGTGTTTTAATTTCTATGCGCTACAGTATAGAGTTTTCAACGAGGCGGTCTGTCTGACACCGGTACTAAGCATACGTGCACGAAAACACAGTATCACACTGTTCTTCATAGATGTAACATTCCTTTGTGTCGTTACATTAGTATATACCAGTGTAACATATCTCATGACATGAGTCATACTAGATATTTAGTTTCGTAGTGCAACAAGTACTTATTTCAAACCGCGTCAATAGTTCTTTACCATAAATTATCCTAGAAGTCAAGTTACACATTTACCGTATGGTTGAACACCGTAGAAAAATTCGACTACCAGCTAATTTATGTAGTTATCTACGCATTTAATTTTTGTGTATCAATGCACTCAGATTTTACGCTTATACTGAAATGTTTCACAACTCCAATATTTTGGCGACATCATTTCTTCTAGGTTAATTTGATCAGTTCACATAAATGAACTTTTTCAACTGCAACGCTCTACTATCTTTTATAAGGTTATAGTCGTTCGATAAACCTATACAATTAAATTAGCGTTTTGTCTGCTCATTTGTTATTCCCCATGAGTTGTACTACTTCCTGATCGTCATTGTTGGTCTTCTCATTGAAGCTTACCCGCCATTTCCCCGTCGTATTATTATGATACGATCTCTTCAAATCATATAGTTTAAACTTTTTATTTTAAATATTTTGATAAACGATGATCATTTTTCCGAAAAGTATATCATATTTTATTCGTGTTCTCCACATACCGAATGTATGCAACTTATTTATGTTTGACGTGATCTTCGCATAAGTTCCTGTACAAACGATTTCAGTTCTTCGCTTAATGCCCCACCAGAGTTGTTGTGAACCAGTCTGTGTGATTCAAATGTTGTTCTTTTTGGTAAACAATTGTTTTGTTATTTTTCTTATTTCTCTATTCATATGACTCGTATGGTCAACTAATTATTTACCCACTAGGTTCGGCAGAACATTTTACGATTTCATTCCATTGTTCTATTCTGTTTTTGTCACTGTTGTGTGTACTTTCGATAATGAGAAAAGCAACTGTCAAAAAAAAGCTTTTCACAACTCTTACATTATTGATAAACTTTCTGTTCAGTTGTAGTCCTAAAAAGGTAGATGACGTAAAAAAACACTTTTATCTGGTAAAACTGTTTTTTTTAATACTTTCATTGTTTGCTTCTACAATTGCCCCCGTTTGCTGCAGGCGTGGTTTAGGTCCAAAATTTGGTAGAGACCAACAGCATGAAGCGTTAAAGCGATGGGAGCGAATTGTCATTCCGATCCTCAGAGATTGTCAAGACATAGGCAAAGCTCGATGCATAACTGTACGTTACGAGAAATTGGTGTTACAAACGGAAGACGAGACTCGCAAGCTGTTTGGTACGTTAACCACATTTTCATTATTAACAGCTATTTTGAATAAAAATGGTGAATGGAAGTTTTTCCTAACTATGCTTATAACACAACTACTCGCATCAATGTATGCTACTTAATAAACAAAGAACTGCTTTCAAGCCCATGTAAATCAGGAACTGCATCCTGACCGTAAAGTCCTAGTCACAAACTTATCGCTTGTAAAGTGCATACGAAGTTGTCCTGTTTTAGTCAAATGGTTGTTGGTACCAAGGGAATTTTGAAATGAAACCCAGCATATGCCGTATCTGAACTCACCAAAATAAAACCACGCAGTTGAATGCAGATGCTATCTAGGTACTTGTCCGAATGATCAGTATTTGACTGAGCACGTACACCAGTTTCAGACACTCTTCCATGGTATCTATAAACACGATAGGCAACGATTTTATCGTCATCTCGTGGAAATCAACGGGGTACTCTTCAACGTACGTATTTGGATAAATTTTTATTCACAGATTTTCACACCTAGCTCTCGAGGGTTCTTATCATAGGCGTCATCTGGCGAGTCGCACTGTCTACTCAGCACGTTACCATGTGTCTGTTGCTCACCCATATAGCTGTGCAAAGTGAAAACAATTCCATGTCGGATGGCCATTGTATGTGGTCCTGTTTGCTTCCATGAAGATATCATGATCCTTGGTTTCTTTCTTCCGTGTTTTGGCATTTTCTGTATTTCACAGTTGAGCCATCAGCAAATAACTTCGGCTTATTTTATATCTAACGGAGTGTACTTTCCTCAGTGAAGACGTGAACGGCTGTCAACCTTTTGCTTGTCACCATTTTCATGAGCTTTTTCTTAGGGCTGATGGTGAGTTTGATTACATTCCGATACCTTGATCCATTAGTAACTTCGTGGTTCTGTGGTATATAACTTGAAACAGTGCTTGTACAGACGGATGTTTGGAAAGCAAGTAACGCTATTAAAAATGTCTATTTCCGATCGATTCCCTTGGGAACCAACCTTTCTTTAATCGCCCGGGTTTTTATTCCATTCGTCTGTACTTGAGAAGGGGTCGTTCGTATTCGTCTGACTCCATTCTTTTGAGACAGGTTTGAATTTTCCAACTTCCGAAGGTTGGCGATTGTTTCCTAGGACCAACTTTTGGCACATCATGGTTACCTGAAATATCCTTCCAACACTGTCTTTCAGACCGATATATTCTTCAGACAGTCTAACAACTAGTAAACCACCTCTATCCATCCTAAGTCCATATTGAGTTAACTTTTTAATCAATGTAAATCAGTGTACATTCGTTTAATTCCGTTTGATTTGTATAAATTTCCTAATCATATCTCACCACTTCAATTCAATCCGTATAGATTTTTAATCATCTCTCTCTTTGGACTCAGTACTCTTTTGATCTACAACAATTCTATTTCATGTTCTTGTTAACGAGTACGCGTCAGCTGCATCTCGCTGTTTCCGCTTTGGTCACCTGACTGACTGTCTCAGACATGACTAGATCGATTTCGTCTAGCTGCTTGCTTACCCACTATATAATGTGTACGTTCATTTCTCAAAAGTAACTGATGAGATGCAAGCAAAATGTCAGTGCACAAGACATCCTACATGCTACTGTTACCTTTTCCAACTTTGATTTTTGGTTATGGACACTCGTTACTTCCATCAAACAGAAAGAATGTTCTGTAGTGATAATTATGTATGGGATGTTCATTTCTGTGATCGAAAAACGTTCCATACAGTTTATCGACTACGGTTCTGCACGCCTGTTTACTGGAATGGGCTGTTTTGTTTGCTTTTGTTGTTCTATTCTACCAACAGGTGTTGCCGACTATCCAAGACATCTTTTTCTTCATTCATAGTTACTCACTTTTTCATTTCAGAATATCGTGCGCTCTGAAACAAGTAGTATATCTGATGTGTTTGCATATTACCGCCAACTTTGTATGAAGTTTCTTCAGAAGTGTTTTGGAAGCATTCTGCTTCAGGATCAGGACCGCAGCATAATTTACTTTATACTTCCCTCATCATAATCTAAATGGTCTTAGCTTATTGTTTAGTTCTTTTTGGGGAGTTTTTTTCTTTCACGACTTAACACACTATACTCCTTAGTGTAGCATAAAAGCCGGCTGTCTTCACTGTGGTTGTCCGTAACACTTGCCGACCAACCTTGAGGGTAATGTGGAGACACCGGGGGACAGCGTTCTTCCGAAGTAGGGGTTCAAGCAACAACCCTATGAAAAGAAACAACACAAACAATCATAAGCCAAATACCCAGTAGGCCAGGCAAAACGAAAACGGCGCCAACAACACAGCAGCACACCCTGTTACACAATTCAAATTCAAACCGTGTGCGCTTGCTGGTTTCGACTGCATGTCACACTAGTACATCTTACCGCTGTTATTTTTTCCAATGATCTATTTTTCTGTTCCAAAATCAAAACCTTTGTTCTAAGAATAACTTTGGAAAACGTTTTTTCACTGGCTGATGATCAACCTGCCGATTGAACTTCTTTTCTCAACTCAAGTTATGCTACAAAATCGCACTTGTGTAGACGAATTGTCCAGCGTGCTATTTTCACTCGCGCAAATGTAATTCCTGTTTGTCTAGCCGTTAAACTATCACCAAGTACTTATAGCAAAAGGAAGACATGGTGCTACTGATCCACATTTCATTTACTCTCACCAGTATTTCATTGTTTTCTATTGTCGAATATTTCTGTTCTGCTGACAGCACGATCTGTCTCACACAATTAACTCCCTCCTTTTGCTTCCGGATAGCCGCGCTACATTGGTCACTGGGATCTGTGTACACCATTAATACTTCGTAGTCTTAATGCATATTCAACTTCAGTTGTCGCTGGTCCCTCTTCTTAAAAATGTTGAAGGTGTTTTAAACTGCATAAGTCCGCCAGAGTCGCGTATAGTTTATCGTGCGATGTACAGCGGTGACAAAGTTTTGGCAAACTTACCCATGAATCGACTGTAGCATACTCCATGACCTAATACTTGTATGAACGTTCTCTTGACGCCAAGTATAAAGTAGTAGCCCATCTTAACATTTTTACCATGACAATTGTCTACTGTCTTCTTGGCTAACTTTATGGTCTAGAGGCAACACTGATGTTTTTGACACCTGAATGAACTTATGTACAAAACCATCCCAGAAGTGCTCTTCTAAACGGTCTTAAACTCCACCGTACGCGTCGACTGTGCCTGAGTGTAAGTAACAACGTCGTTTCTATTAACAGTCGCAGTGTCCAGTTCTCTCATCACTATGCATAAAAATGCAAAAAGCGCTGCCAACATACCGAACGGCGTACACTTGAATTTTCACTCCTCAATTCTGATACTGACTACCATTTTCTCCCAGTGTTTTCGGTCAGTCTTCCAGTTAACAGTAAGCTGAGCGCTTGTGTTCACTTTCGCAACTTGCCAAAGTTGACTTCTGTCGATAGCAAGATATTCCGTGTTACTTCGTGCGAATGTCAAAAGTCCAAATAGATCCTTACTTTTCCATGAATTTTTAACCAACGAAACAGGCAGACTATAAGGACCATTCACCTAGTCAGACAAGTCTTCATTTAACATATCACGTAGAGTGAATTCATACAGTGCCTGGTGTCCAATTTCTACTGTTTTGATTTTAATCGACGTTTCGCCGGTTTCTGAACGATCCTCCCCACTACTATTTCGAATGTTTTACGACGTTAGCAAAAAGCGGTATTCTATGATATGTTCAGTGATATTCAGGCAATGTTTGATTGAACAATCGAGTTCTACCAATTGCTGTAACCATCATCTTTGATGGTTCGCTCAGTTTTCGCTTACCATGCTCGACAAATGGAACTGAGGCTGTTGTACTAATTAAGCACTCTCTTAGCGCCCCGTTTATCACAATCCTAACTTAAGTGAAACAGCAATTTTTGTTTGTGTTATTAGCTTCGGTAGTGTAAACGAGGTAACATGAAATGCGTTGCTAGCAAAGTTACTACATCACACGCGGTATTCGTGTTTACCATGTTCACTTCTTCCTAAAGTGACTGTACTTCGTTTGTGTCACTGTTACAAAGCACTTGGAGGACTGTTTCATTACGTTTTTTAGTTTCTTCAGCTCCAAATTGTCAGGCTGGTTATCAGTGATTACTGACGTCAACATGACGACCTGTGACACCTAGATGATATCCATCCAACTGGGCGTGGACGAATGATGTCAATGAACTGATCCGCCAGCTAGTGTTTACTTAAGACTGAATCCAGTGGGACAACAGTCGAACTCAACACTTCTTGGAAAATAATAGCAGATACGATTCTGCTGCAAACTGCCGCAATGGCTGTTGGACAGTGACTTGGTGGTCAAGTCCGGCCACTTTATTTTCCTTTCATCGATACAGTCCAACTTGCAAAGTCCCCCGTGCCGCATGCAGCACTTCTGCTAATTCATTAGTTTACAGTGCCACCTGTTATTCGTGGTCAGTCTTGACTTGGGTAACTTCACAAACATCCTAGAAACCATCAGGGTAACCTGAACGCCTCCGTCTTTCAACGACTGCAACTACAGCACTTTCACCCTTCAGTCAGTCACGTCGCCCAAAATGCTGCTGGCCCTGTGGATAATATTTCACGGAAAGTGACACATGCTGTTTACACATTCAACACCACAGCAAAAGCAATCGTTTCACTCGGCGGTTGCCTCTGCCCTTGTCCAGTTGGTTTGCGTTCGATAGATATGCATTCCAGTTGGAGGCATTTGTCTGTGACCTTCTGACTAAAATTACTGAGGATTTTGATACCATCTTGTTCAAATTAGGGGGCAATTCCAGGTGTTTGAATTTTAACAGCGTGCTATTCCTTGATGTTAGGACCTGATCATCAAAATCGCACAGTCCCGCAATTAGACAAGAAGAAAAGGTTGAACTTTCGGCCTGCTGAGCGGGTGTACGGAACAGTTTCATTGTTATGAGTGCTGGGTTCCCAGTAATAATGATTTTTTGGGACTAAAGTTTGCATGAACGAAGTTTGGGAGTTATCTTGCTATGAAGGTGCACATTTTGGTGAAACCTATCCTTCAGGTTGTGAGTTGATTTAGAACAAGGCTTATGGGTAAGTCCATCATAGACATTGTACTGACCAAACAACTGTATGGTAAGGATTATCAGTTATCAACCGGGAAGTTGGATAAACAAATATGCCATGCATTCTATCGATACTTTAAATACCGGAAACTACTGGTGGTAATAAGTGTAATGCCATTATTTTAAAATCAACAGAAGTGTTCGTTTGGGCCATCATTGTCAGGTGGGTCTCACCGGCCTCATCAGATATTCAGATAACACTCTGGAGCTCAACCCATACATGGGTAGCAAGGCTGCTTGCTGATGTTTGAGTTTTGAACTGGGCAGTTTAAAGTTTCATTCAAAAAAGAATAGATTACACACACTTCAAATTCCGACTGAGTTGGATTAACTACAGAATCAGAATGTCTACCTGCTGAACTAGGGAGCCACTCCGACAACTCAGAACTTTCACATGTGAACGCAGTTGCCCATCCATCTCACTGTGACCTAAGAGATTCACTCAATGATCAAGGAGACTGAGCGCTCCAGCGATGCTCAACAGACAGTTAACGTTTGGTTTCTGGATCTGGTTCAGTCGCAGCAAAGATATCTTACAGTAGAGTCTCTTCTAAATCACTACTTCAGTTAAACCATTCCAAAGTACAATAATGCTATTCATCTAAATTTTGAGTATCCAGTTTCCCTCAACATTATTGGGGGAGATAATTAAAAGACATGGTTCGTAATATATTAGTCTGAATAAGTTATCTAAAGTGCTGCGTGAACGACTGAGTGCCTCTTGGCGCCAGTCGATTACGTGATCTGTGTTGAATATCGTTCATTCAATCGGCCATCGTTTCACTTGATTCAGCAATCTCCCGTTTATGGCCTCATGATGATCGTCAAAGAAAAGACAGTTTTATGATCAGTTGGACTGACTCATCAGTCACGACTTCACCACACAAGATTATCTGGAACCGTACGTATTTAGAACGTCAATGATTAATGAGTATGTGGTGACGTACAGTCCCACAAGACATAATGATGGAGTTTCAGGCCATGTATGAACTACTACCTGGTCAACTGGAAGTTATGAATCGAGCGCCAGAGGTTTGCTTTATGAGCTTAACTGCAGGAACCGTACTATAAATAGTATCCAGCTATAATGCTCTGGTAAGTGATGCAGACCTTGATGAGCGTTCAAATCATTCTACAATGAAAATAACTCACTGTTGAGGTGCAGTCATACTGGTTGCGATGTGTGTGTGTGAGGTGCACCGACTAATTTGTCCAGACAAACGACACATAAATAAATATGACATCTTTACGTAAAAATCTACAGCTAGAAAAATAAATGATACTCTGCAAAGAACATTTACTTGATGGACGCCCTAAAGGGAGTGTAGAAAGGATAAGTGTATTGGAACAATACCCACGGTCTTACCTTTCCTTCTGTCATAGATGAGCCGGGTACTTCAGGCCAGCTTATCTTGACTATTTGTTTTGTCTAAGAGTGTAAAATGTGCACTGTATGATTCAGTTTACCGTCCACGAGCCATCGATTCTGGAAGGTGAACACAATCAGTTTTGCATCTCCCAATTGATTACCAGCTTGCGGTTTTTCGTTATGAGCTCGTTGAACGTGACCTGCTTAGGCGAATAAAGCAGGGATTGGTCGAATGAGGGATAATCGATCGAGGTCACTGACTGCTCGGTACCAAGGAACATGCGAATGTTGTTCATTTATCCATTTTTTATTTGGTCACTACAAGTGGTTGTGTACTCAAACGATGGACTCATAACGGCGTAGCGAATCGAGACTGAAAAGCGTGACATTTTCATGTGAGGTTCATGCTTGCGAACTGATATCCATTTGTAATACTTGGAATTAAGGACTTCGAATAGCCATAGAAATTTTGCTCGAATTGAAGCCTCCCAAGTAATTAATACGGAGAAGACCTCGTATTGGTTACAGTAAGTAATTCTTATCCCCGAGATAAAAAGCCGAATTTATGGATATACAACAGCATTAAAGAAATCACAGTCTATCATTGGCTGATGGTGCTGGCACATGTGAATTTGCAAACTGTAAGTAATTTGGTGCAATACAGAACAAAGAAATTAGCGAATAACGGAAGGCGTCACATAGAAACTGATCGTCCAATCCTGATGTAGTGCCCTTAACGCGACGTTTTAATTGGCTCCCTGTTGGATCTTCTTTTGTGTCGGGGTTTGGATACGCGGTGAATCGAGTAGAATTTCACATCATTTCCCCCATCCATTTTTGTTCAGCAGTGTATATGACTGGGATTACTTGAGTTAACTATACCGGACACAAAATAGAATATCAACATACACATCCACCGACCACAATTCCCCAATCTCACTTACCGGAATTGGTTGTGTAGGATACTGACTGAGGTATTTGGAGCTCCTCAACAGCTGACACTGCTGGCACGCCAGTACATAATTGTTAACGTCCTTCTTCATTCCAGGTCGGTATGCCCTTTGCCTCAGCATTTCATAAGTTCGATGGCATCCCGTATGGGCCAACTGATGACATTCCCTTACAATTGTCTCTCTCAACCCCGTCGGTATGACAGGCACGCTTATTCCGTCCCGCAGTCGGTGCATTAAAATTCCCGCACTATTCAACCGCAATTCCGACCAGCGCGTTCTGAAGGCTGTCACCTCCGGAATTTCCTCGTTCTCTGATTGTTGTTCTCCCGATAGAAGTTGATCAATCATCATTCGGATTGTCGGGTCCTCCCTCTGCGCTGCCTGTAACTTCCCGGGATCATTCTCCAGTTCAATACTGCTGACTCCGATCGCAACCTTGTGAACTTCATCTGTGTGCTGCGTTCGGGAAAGCAGATCGGGAACATAGTTCTCTCTTCCAGCCACATGGCGAATTGTGAAATCATACTCCTGTAATCGCAATGCCCAACGAGCCAGTTTTCCTCGGGGGTCCTTCGCCGATTGAATCCACTCCAACGGCTTGTGATCTGTCTCCACATGGAAACGTCGGCCGAGAAAATAAGGCCTCCATTTTTCCAATGCCCACACGATCACCAAACACTCCTTTTCTGTCGTTGAGTAATTTCGTTCAGCAGGAGTTAATACCCGACTGGCATATTCCACAATACCGCCATCCTGCTTCAGCACAGCTCCGATTCCCACATCGCTCGCATCCGTCGCAACAACGAAGCTCTGTCCAGTCACTGGCAACTTCAGGGTCAACTGTCCCTCCTTCATCAATTGTTTGATCTCGACGAACGCTTGATTGGCCTCATCCGTCTAGTGAAATTTGCAACCCTTCCTCAGAATTTCGTACAACGGGCTGGCCAGCTCATTGAAGTTCTTGATGAAACGGCTATAGAACCCGACGCAACCGATAGACTGTCGCAACGTCCTCTTCGATGTTGGCACCGGAATGGCCTCGATCGTAAGCAGTTTCTCGGGAATCGGTTGGATCTCGCCCTGACCAACCTTGTGACCGAGTAGTATTACCGTTCGTTTTGCCAGTTGACACTTTGAACTGTTGATTCGTAGGCCGGCTTGTTCAATCTTCTGCAGCACAGCTGAAACGTGTCCGCTATGCTCCGTCTCATTCGCGCTGTAGATGACGATATCGTCTCCGTAGACAACAGTATTTTTCAGTCCATTCAGCACCTTCAACATCAGACGTCTGAAAGTGAACGGGGCACCTGACAGTCCGAACGGCATACGTTTGAAGCGATATTGCTTCTCTCCCACTGTGAACGCCGTTTTGTCTCGGTCCGACTGCTTGATTGGAACCTGCCAATATCCAGACCGCAGGTCTAGCACTGTAAATATCTTGGCGTTCTGTAGCTTGTCAAAAATTTCTGCCACGGCTGGGACTGCTACGACTTTGTTGACTGTAATCTCATTGAGTCTTCTGAAGTCGACACAAAATCGGAATTTCCCATTGGGCTTCCTCACCAACAGAACAGGATAATTGAACGGGCTATCAGCCTCCTCAATAATTTCCTCCTTCAGCATTTCCTTCACTTGTCGCTCAATTTCCGGCTGCAGGTGAACCGGAGTCCTTCTGGGCCCGAATGGTCGAAATTGGTCTGGCTTAATGAAGATTTCATGCTCAATCCAGTCACAGTAGACATATGGGTCTTGATCCGTGGTGAACCGCTTTCGGAATTTGCATATCACTTCATTCAGCAACCGATTGTCACAGACTGCTGTTGCTCCGGGTGAGTTCGCTTCAATTTGTCCAAGCTGAGGTTTGTGTTTTCTCGCTAGTGGAACCACTCCATACTTCCTTACGAGTTTACCATGCTTCAAATCAATCACAGCTTCAGCGCGTTCAAGGAAATCCGCTCCCAATATAGTCTGGCGTGCGTCGGGGGAAATGACGAACGATTGCTTGACTACGTGATCTTCGATTCCGACATCATACTCCGCAACGCCCGTAACTCTGAGTGTGAACCTACCGACCGTTCGAACGACCATCGCACACGGCTGAACAGCAGTCTTATCAACCGCACCTATTATCGGATCGCCCTTCCCAGACAAAAAACAATCATTGAAACGTTTATTTATATGAAACCTTTTCTCGCCCTGCGGGCGAAATCTTCGCCAGTGTCCACGTCTTCCGCATCTGTAACAGACGTCGCCACTGTTCTGTTCCCTCCTGATCTTCAAAGTGGCCACTTCTTGAGTCAACTTTTCCACAGCTGTTCGCAGGTCATTCAGTTCACTTGGTGCACCCGTGTTCAACTCGCTGACTGTCGGGGAGTTGTCTGCCAGTATTTGTCGAGCCGCCTCAGCTAGCTGTTCCAACGTCATCGGACGTGCGATGAGAGCCACCCTGAGCTGATCCCGCACCGCTGTTGGCATTCCGTCCAAGAACTGATCTGTCAGCATGCGTTCTTCCGAATCCTGGTCCAAATGTGGCAAGGCTCTTGATAACGTTGCCCGCAGTGACACGGCATACACGACAGCGTCGCCTCCTGGTCCAAGCCGGGCGCCCCTGAACTGCCGCATTGCCTCCTGGCAATCGGCTGGGCTGCCGAACCCGGCGATCAGCGCCTCTTTCGCGGCGGCCCACTCCAGCTTCGCGGGGCCTCTTCGCGCCGCCTTTGCCCTGCTCTTGAACAGCATCCGCAGGGCCGCCAGCTTCGCCCGGTCGTCCTTCACTCCGACCGTCTCCGCCACGTCCTCGAAGTCCTCCAGGAAGCTCCGGACGTCCCCATCCTTGAACAGCTGTGACCATGGGATCTTCATCCCCCAATCCCGGTCACGGCACTAACTGTTGTGATCCAAGAACGCGGATGGCACAAGGGTTATTTATTCGACCAAGCAATACAAGGATTAAGCATTGAAACAAAACCTGAAACAAAACCACTCATTTGCACGCGGTATTCAGCCTCAGACCGTCTCGGCTGCCGCAGACGTCGATGCTCAGTTTTATTAAGTAGCAGGGACTCCTATAGGTGATACTGCACTCTGATTTTCCTTCCTGCACTTTTCCTGCGGCTTGTACCATGTCAAAATATATGCTCCGATCCTACTACTGAATAGCCGTGGTATGAGTAGTATGTTACGATCGCTCAACTCCACTGTATTAGTAGGCCGCAACTGTCAACGTTGTTCAATGAAGCAGTCAAAACTCTGATAGCTGCCAGATGTGTGATCGTTTGGTTGTTTTACGATTTCTTCCAGTCATCAACAATAACGATGGACGAGATGTAGTCTCTCTTTTGACTGGTTAAGTTCATGACTGCAGCAGCATAGATTATGCAATGCTGCAAGAAAAAACCCACGAATTCCAACACCCTAGTTGCTTAGATGAGTTGTATGGAAAAGTTATGGACAGCAAAGTTGTAACTGGCTACACTCCGATTACAACTAGTCGCGTGTTGCATTGGTTACAAGCTCGGGAATATGAAATCTAGTTACGGATATATTTTGAATAAACAGGTCAAGATTGTATAATTTGACAAATATAACCGTGGCAATGGTGAACATTTGAGCCATTTTCTTCGGTTAATTTCTAGGCAATAGGTAAACAGCCCGGTAATCAGCTTTAGCTTAAACGGTGTAAACTGAATCTACTATCTTATCCGAAATTGGCACGTGACTGTTCATACAACCGTTCAGCAGTTCGGATAAGGGGTCATGTTCTGAACCAATACTAAGCGATCAGTTTAGCATAAGATAAACACAGCTTTCCGTTTGTAGCGTGGAAATATGACATGAATGTCAGCGGAAATGTTATTGACCTTAACCAAATCCACCATTACTTATCAACAATCAAAATATCGTTCAATAATTTCAATGGTTTATGTGGTTTCCACTTGGAAGGAAGTCCTGATTGCGAGGTCATTGACTCCATTTGACAAGACAGCTAATGTCTCCTATCGAGGTGTTTGGAAAGCCTGACCAGTACTCACATGTGAAAATGATTGGGCTTCTAAATGAGCTAATCCGGTCGTACCTTAACGTGAGGTCAACGGTGAAGGGATCAACGCGGTTGCCCTACGGAAGCGTCGCCGGAGTTCTAGTCCGGCCGTGACAAGGATATGCACTAACGACGAGCTCAGATGAGAACAAAACTCGAGTCTACTGCTAGTTATCAAAAGGGACTGATTTGAAAACCGATGGGAATGAGAGAGTTGTGATCATCTACAAGTGATTTTCAACTTATATCAGCCAAGTCTCTCATTAATAACCAGTAACCAACTTAGGCGACCAGATCCAAATAGGGAACGGATTTTAGTGGGTTTACGATTGAGTGGAATCCAATTATCACTTATCTTGTATAAGATTTGCATAGAACAATGATGAATAGCTGGAAGCTTCCAATTAAAATCAACTTACTAAGGTTCGGTTGCAAAACACATCTTGGAATGTACCGTTCACTGGGAATGGATGTTGTTAGTTTAACAGAAAATGTGGACGCACCAGTGCACTAAACAACAATGGAAAACTTGCACGATGTAGATTACAAACTGGGCTAGGTTGTTAGCGAACCATGGAAGCGCGTGTGCAATAGTTCCTCACTGATGGAGTTCATCACCTGGCTGAATGTTTTTCTCGGTCGTTTAGTCCGCAGAAATCAGGGCTGAAGGGATCGGTTGATTCGTTTCTTGACGATTTCCCCCGTGACATTTAAAACATGCATATGTGTGCATGCTCAGCTGTTCGTTATCGATGTTTGACAACTTTGTACCGTCCAGATGGTGTTTTTGTTGTCGTAATTACTAGCCTCAGTCAGCGAACAACAAATGCGATTGGGGTCGCTTTACTAAACTAAGACAAGCAGTGTATACGTGCTCTGTCAGAAAATTCGGACGGACGAAATTTGTAGGGCGGTATGAGAAAAAGGTCGTTGTGTATACAATCCGATCACAAATCTTAGCAGCCTGGCCTATTTTTTTTCAACGAGCTCAAACGGTGCTTGTCCACGAATTACTAATGCTCAGTATCGCAACCCTAACTTTCCGTTGATAATATTTTCACACGGCCATACGGTTTTGTTTGTCAAGAGGATTTTATGTTGTATGCAGGAAATTTTCATATCTACCTGACTTTTCTTACTGTTTACTTGAAGAGTCGCCACATTTTCATCAACCTATTATTCTATTTGCTTCTGTTCGTTTGAAGCATTCCTCGGAATACCCTGGGATCCAGTCGTATTGCAACACGAGATGGTGTTGACCAACCTGACCAATCTGAATCCGTGAGTTTTCAAAATGCCATTGACGGCAATCATGCTAATCCTTCTTATTTTTTTCAATACTATCTATTCATATCACTTGTTGCAGTTAGGGTAATGTATAACGTGAACTAAGTACAAAACAGTTTGTCCCAACTTTCCCAGTGAATAAAAATTTCCCGCGGTACTTTTCACCTAGGCAGCAGGCCAGAGTTTTGTTCATCGGTTGTGTGCATCTCAAACTGAATCCAGTGCTTCGTTCTCGAAAGCGTTTGAATGAAATGTCTGTCTGAATGTGAAACCTGCAGGAAACTACAAGTGATGTTCAATATATATTCACTAAAATTATCCACTGTCCACTTGTGGTGAATAATGTCTAATGATGGTCGTAAGTTTGTTACAGAATTTCGGCGGTCATCCTTAGTACTAACTAATCTTGATCATAATGAGTGAAGCATATTTTGTATAATCAAGCAGAACAGTTACTACTCAGGTCTAGTAACATCACTGGCAATAATTTAGTGCACCTCGCAGGTATGACGTCATCGAGGATAACAGGTTTGTGCTTCGAGATGTTAAAGGACCTCGAGAGTGATTAATATGGTAAAAGAGAGACAAGTGAACACATAATAAGAAGGGTTTAGAAATAACCGAATTTTTTCAGTGAGTCTCTCCAAAAAACGTAAGGTTATATATGTGGAAACTGTTCCTCAAAGGGTCGAAATTTCAAACAGAATATGAACGTCGAACAATTGCGAACAGTACACTTTTGTCTAGACAACAGGATCAATGCCACAGTCATCGATCACATCGCCCAGTATTCACGTACCTCGGTCTGGACCGAGTTGCAGTATCACTGGGTTTGTAAACGCATTCTGCAAGACTCAAGTGATCATAGGTGACCAGTGTAAGTGTGTAAATCGGCTGTTAGTAGCTGTGAGTCGGCAACTGACCACTGATCTTGACCAGTCCTGGTAAACGACTAGGATCTTAACATCAAGTGGCAACAGAAGGCAATTCTCAGGTGCATTTGGAATAGACAGAAAAGTAGTAAAAGTTCAGGTTAGTGAGGTCAAACGACATGCATATTACAAACAAGCTTATGGAGTTAGTCACTGGGAAGAGACATCTACTTTGGTAAGAAGGGGTAATTGCTCCTAAGGATTGGGACTCCTAACCCACCTGTTAGTGGACCAACGCCACAAAAGCTAAACCGCTTTGCTCCTTCTAAATTTAAATACCAACACTGTTTCAACAACGTGCGCTCATGAAATGTCCTATGTCTAGATGAGATCTGTACGGAGGTTAGATTGGAGTGAACTGTACAGGAGCTATACATGAGGCAATCTCCTGATGAGTAAGGTCGTTTTGAGCAAGAAAAGAACTTCCACCTCGTGATTCTTTGTTGGGGAGCCATATCTGAAAAGGAAGAAGCTGACCATTTGCTGAAGAGCCCATACACCATGTGATTCAACGCAGCCCCTTTTCAAAACGTGTTAAAGAAACGATGCGGATGGATTAAATAAGTGAATTGGCATCACCGAACAGATGTGTTGTCGGTGATAAGTGTTGTAGTGTCTTGAAAGACTGTGCTTGTGAATCAATGGCCCTTGCAAGATGTTAATGCTAGTTTCTTTCAGATAAGAGTAATCAAACGCTTCAAAGTAGAATGTAGACTTCGATGCCTTCAATTGCCATGTCTAATCCCTATCATAAACACCCGTGACTGCCCCAGTCAGAAGATAAACGAACTGATGTTCTCACTCTGAAATGGTACTAACGTTCATATCACCAAAATGATCTTAAACTTATGCTAAAGACTGGGAGTCTTCGCTTCAGATATACAAAACATTCTTCCCCAGTTACGAATTTGAATGACTAAATCAAAAGACTTGCTTTGCAAGATGGTAATATCATCTTCCATGTTCTCGTCAGTTGTTCTATGCAACAGCGCTGAAAATCAAAAACAATTTAAGTGAACTAAGCTCATAAATCAGGTCAATCTATACACTAGTCTGTCATTAGTCAAGATCATGACAGACGAAGGTTCATGGTTAACAGATTTTAAACACGCAGGACTCGCTTGTTACGTTTGACAAGCAGTTAATCAGATAGCTCAAGAATATGTAGTGGTTAGGACTAGTTACTGAATAGACTAGGTAAATGCGAGCGTACCTCATTAGGCTATCGACGATAACAAAATGAACGAATGAGACAAAATAGTTACAAAGTTCCAACAAGTTATGGTAATCAAAAAGGTTTGACTCACAGGAAAGTGTTCACAAGTGTTCGAGATGACCACCACAATATTCTAAATTACCAGTATCCGGAAGTGAGTGATATCACAGAGTTGCCGTGGACTGCTGAAGCGCGATCAGGGATGCGACGATGCTCGTAGTACAACGGAGCTAAAAAATTGGATGATAGATCCGTGTAGTATCGTCAAACGATTGCGCAACAGAGAGAAGAGCAGACTGGCGTGCACAAAATTTGTATTGAATTGCAAGGTCACTTTTATCAATTTCAACAAAATGCAAAGGTGATACAAAAAGTTGCTGTACAAAAATGAAGCACCGTTTGCAAACAAAAATAAGCAAATCTCTACAAATAACGGGTTTGTGACAATGATCAACATACAGAAAGTGTTTGTCGGGTCGACCACATGACCGGTCCCCAGCAGATATCTGACGATCGAGGAAGCTGGATTGCGGTGTTTGGTGGACTCACGTCGGGTACGTGTTACAGACACAGTTGTTTTATTTCGAACTGCAGGCACTTCCATTGATAATATTAAGTGAAACGACTGGTTAGATAATTTGAAACGGTGATGCATCAATCACGTTGCGTTCTTCAGATGTTTACATCGCACATGGCTCTGTAAATTGACAATGTAAAAGAGACCCAATCGCGAGAAATCTGGACTTTGGCTGGATTCGAACCAGCGACAGAAACATCATGCTCAAACGCGGCAAGCGCTCTACCAGCTGGGCTACGAAGCCAAACTACTTATTAGTAAATTGACAATTGCTGGTCTTATGGCGCCAGGATATTCAGCGCAGTTCTGACTGATTGTAATTGCATTATTCCAGCTGGTGAACCGAAACTATACCATGAAATGGTCTGCAAACAGCTATCTTGAAAGCCTTGATCACCACAACTTTCTAGCTACAAGACAGCCTCGTCAGTTTGGTTTCCTTGTCAGACTGTTCCTTGAGATGAGCTAAAGGTTTTTACTAATGACCTCGTCTTCTCATAATCCAAATATGCAGGTTGTCCAGAACGGTCTTGAGAAACGATTGGGTAAGTGGTCGTCGCAGCAAAACGCCATCAGGTTATACAGAGATGCTCTTTCTTGACTTCGGACTGCCAGTTTTTGAAGAATACAAAGATCACCGAGAAATAAAATTTCTTCTTACAGTTGTTCAGTTTTTCCTTTGGAGCAGGAACCACTTGTGCGCTGAAGTTAAATTTTTCTGTCACGACAAACCGAAA